>CM032163.1:27597212-27690774 GCA_018901935.1 Pugionium cornutum
CGTTAAGCTAGGTCAATTTACTATATCTTAACAAAGTTTGAGAAAAAGATAGATCCGACAAAGCTTCCAAGTAATCCAATCAATCCCCAACTACATGATGTCATGCATTATGCTTCATTTATAAGCCTTTACTGAATGAGCACCAATGATCAGTTTAGAATGACCACTTTAACTGGCCGATCAACTTGACATGTCTGCATTAAATCGTCCGTAACTTTTGATTTAGTGCTCAGAATGACACGAATCCAACACCCACATTAAGCTAACTCAATTTTCTATATTGTGACTAAATTTGAGACAGAAATAGATACGACAAAGCGTCCATGTAATCCAATTTATCCGGAACTGTGTGATACCATGCATTATGCTTCATTTATATACTTTTACTTAATGAGCACCAATGATCAGTTTAGAATGATCACTTTAACTGGCCAATCAACTTGACATGTCCACACTAAATCATCCGCAACTTATATTTTACAGCTCAGAATGACACGAATCCAATTCCCAGGTTAAGCTAGCTCAATTTTCTATATTGCAACAAAATTTGAGATAGAAATAGATAAGGCAAAGTCTCCAACTAATCCAATCTATCCCAAAGTGCGTGATGCCATACATTATGCTTCACTTATAAGCCTTCACTCAATGAGCACCAACGATCAGTTAAGAATGATCATTTTAACTGACCGATCAACTTGACATGTTCGCATTAAATCGTCAGTAACTTTTGATTTAGGGCTCAGAATAACACGAATCCAATGCCCACGTTAAGCTAGCTCAATTTTCTATATTGTGACCAAATTTGACACAAAATAGATACGAAAAAGCGTTCAAGTAATCCAAGCTAGCCAAAACTGCGTGATACCATGCATTATGATTCATTTATAAGCCTTTACTCAATGATCACCAATGATCAGTTTATAATGATAACTTTAACTGGCCGATCAGCTTGATATGTCTGCACTAATTCGTCCGTAACTTTTGATTTAGAGGTCAGAATGTCACGAATCCAATGCCCACGTTAAGCTAGCTCAATTTTCTATATTGTGACAAAATTTGAGACAAAAATAGATATGAAAAAATGCCCATGTAATCCAATCTATCCCGAACTGTGTGACGCCTTGCATTATGCTTCATTTATATGCCTGTACTCAATGAGCATCAATGATCAGTTTAGAATGATCACTTTAACTAGCCGACCAACTTGACATGTCCACACTAAATCGACAGTAACTTTTAATTTAGAGCTCAGACTGGCCCGAATCCAATGCTCACGATAAACTAGCTAAATTTTTTTATACTGTGATAAATTTGAAGACTAAATTGCTTTAACAAGTCCTCCAAGTAATCAAATCTTTCCAAAACTACGTTATGTCATGCATTATGTTTCATATATAAGCCTTTAACCAATGAGCACCAATGATCAGTTTAGAGTGATCAATTTAACTAGGCGATCAACTTGATATGTCTGCACTAAATTATTCATAACTTTTGATTTAGATCTCAAAATAACACGAAGCGAATGCCCACGTTAAACTAGCTCAATTTTCTTTATTGTGACAAAATTTAAGACCAAAAATAGATACGCCAAAGCATCCAAGTAATCCAATCTATCCCGAACTGCGTGATATCATGCATTATGCTTCATTTATAAGGCTTTACTCAATGAGCACCATTAATCAGTTTAGAATAATTACTTTAATTGGCCGATCAACTTGATATATCCGCACTAAATCGCCCATAACTTTTGATTTAGAGCTCAGAATGACACAAATCCAATGCCCACGTTAAGCAAGCTCAATTTTCTATATTTTGACAAAATTTGAGACACAAATAGATGCAACAAAGCGTCCATGTAATCATATATATCCCAAACTGCGGGATGCCATGCATTGTGCTTCATTTATAAGCTTTTACTCAATAAGCACCAATGATCAGTTTAGAATGATCACTTCAACTTCCCGATCAACTTGACATGTCTGCATTAAATCGTCTGTAACTTATGATTTAGAGCTAAAACTGAAACGAATAAAATGCCCACGTTAAGCTAGCTTAATTTTTTATATTGTGACTAAATTTGAGACAGAAATATATATCAAAAAGTATTCAAGTAATCCAATCTAGCCAAAACTGCGTGATACCATGCATTATGCTTCATTTACAAGCCTTTGCTCAATGAGAACCAATGATCAGTTTAGAATGATCACTTTAACTAGGCGATCAACTTGACATGTCTGCACTAAATCGTCCGTAACTTTTGATTTAGATCTCAGAATAAGAGGAATCCAATGTCCATGTTAAGCTAGCTCAATTTTCTATATAGTGACAAAATTTGAGACAGAAATAGATATGACAAAGCTCCCAAGTAATCCAATCTATACCGAATTGTGTGATGTCATGCATTATGCTTCATTTATAAGCCTTTACTCAATGAGCACCGATGATCAGTTTAGAATGATCACTTTAACTAGTTGATCAACTTCACATGCCCGCACAGAAGCGCCTGTAACTTTTGATTTAGAGCTCAGAATGACACAAATCTAATGCCCACGTTAAGCTAGCTCAATTTTTTATATTTTAACAAAATTTGAGACAGAAATGGATAAGACAAAGCATCCATGTAATCCAATCTTTCCTGAACTACGTGATGCCATGCATTATGCTTCATTTATAAGCTTTTACTCAATGAGGACCAATGATCAGTTTAGAATGATCACTTTAACTGCCCGATCAACTTGACATGTCGGCATTAAATATCCGTTACTTTTGATTTAGAGCTAAAACTGACAAGAATCCAATGCCCACGGTAAGCTAGCTTGATTTTCTATGTTGTGAAAAATTTTAGACAAAAGTAGATACGAAAAAGTGTTCAAGTAATCAATTCTAGCCAAAACTGCATTATGTCATGCATTATGCTTCATTTATAAGCCTTTACTCAATGAGCACCAATCATCTGTTTAGAATGATCCCTTTAACTAGGCGATCAACTTGACATGTCCGCACTAAATCGTCTGTAACTTTTGATTTAGAGCTCAGAATAAGACGAATCCAATGTCCATGTTCAGCTAGGTTAATTTTCTATATTGTGACAAAAGTTTACACAGAAATAGATACGACAAAACACCAAAGTAATCCAATCTATCCCAACTGCGTGATGTCATGCATTATGCTTCATTTATAAGCCTTTACTCAATGAGCACCAATGATTAGTTTAGAATGATCACTTTAACTGGCCGGTCAACTTCAAATGTTCGCACTAAATCGTCTGTAACTTTTGATTTAGTGCTCAGAATGACACGAATCTAATTCCCACGTTAAGATAGCTCAATTTTCTATATTTTGACAAAATTTGATAAACAAATAGATGCAACAAAGCGCTCATGTAATCATATCTATTCCAAACTGCATGATGCCATGCATTGTGCTTCATTTATAAGCTTTTATTCAATAAGCACCAATGAGCAGTTTACAATGATCACTTTAACTGTCCGATCAACTTGACATGTCCGCATTAAATCATCCGTAACTTATGATTTAGAGCAAACATGTAATCCAATCTATCTCGAATAGCATGATATCATGCATTATGCTTCATTTGTAAGCCTTTACTCAATGAGCACCAATGATTAGTTTAGAATGATCACTTTAACTGGCTGATCAACTTGATATGCCCTAAGGAAATCGTCCGTAACTTTTTATTTAGAACTCCGACACAAATGCAAGGCCCACGTTAAACTAGCTCAATTTTTTATATTGTGAAAAAATTTGAGACAGAACTAGAAACGACAAAGGGTCCAAGTAATCCATTCTATCCCAAACTGCATGATGTCATGCTTTATGCTTCATTTATAAGCGTTTACTTAACGATTACCAATGATCAGTTTAGAATGATCACATTAACTAGGCGATCAACATGATATGTCCGCACAAAATTGTCTGTAACTTTTCATTTAGAGCTCAGAATAACGTGAATCCAATGCCCATGTTAAGGTAGCTCAATTTTATATATTCTGACAAAATTTGAGACAGAAATAGATCTGAAAAAGCATTCAAGTAATCCAATCTAGCTAAAACAGCGTGATGCCATCCATTATGCTTCAATTATAAGCCATTTCTCAATGAGCACCAAAGATCAGTTTAGAATGATCACTTTAATTGCATGATCAACTTGACATTTCCACATTAAATCGTCTGAAACTTATGATTTAGAGTTAGAACTCATACGAATCCAATATCCACGTTAAGATAGCTCAAATTTCTACATTGAAATAAAATTTGAGACAGAATTAGATATGACAAAGCGTCCGAGTAATCCAATCTATCCTGAACTGCGTGATGTAGTGCATTATGCTTCATTTATAAGCCTTTACTCAATGAGCACCAATGATCAGTTTAGAATGATCACTTTAACTGGCCGATAACCTTGACATGTTTGCACTAAATCGTTCGTAACTTTTGATTTAAAGCTCCGAATGGCACGAATCCAATGCCCACGTTAAGCTAGCTCAGTTTCTATATTGTGACTGAATTTGAGACAGAATTAGATACGACAAATCGTACATGTAATCCAATCTATCCTGAACTGCGTGATGCCATGCATTATGCCTCATTTATATGCCTTTACTCAATGAGCACAAATGATCAGTTTAGAATGATCAGTTTAATTGGCCGATAAACTTGAAATGTCCACACTAAATCGTCCGTAACTTTTGATTTAGAGCTCACTATGAAACGAATCCAACGCCACATTAAGCTAGCTAAATTTTTTATGTTGTGAGCAAATTTGAGACAGAGCTAGATACGACAAAGCGTCCAAGTAATCCACTCTATCAAAAACTGCGTGATGCCATGCTTTATGCTTCATTTATAAGCATTTACTTCATGAGTACCAATGATCAGTGTGGAATGATCACTTTAACTAGGCGATCAACTTCACATGTCCGTACTAAATCGTCCATAATTTTTGATTTAGAGCTCAGAATAACACCAATCAATTGCCCACGTTAAGCTAGCTCAATTTTCTATATTGTGACAAAAGTTAAAACAGAAATAGATAGAAAAAGTGTCCATGTTATCCAATCTATCCCGAACTGCGCAATGCCATGCATTATGATTCATTTATAAGCTTTTACTCAGTGAGCACCAATTTCAGTTTAGAATGATCACTTTAACTGCCCGATCAACTTGACATGTCTGCAGTAAATCATCCGTAACTTTTGATTTAGAGCTTAGAATGACACGAATCAAATGCCCACATTAAGCTAGCTCAATTTGAATATTGTGACAGCATTTGAGACAATAATAGATACGACAAAGCGTCCATGTAATCCAATCTATCCCGAACTACGTGATGCCATGCATTACGCCTCATTTATATGCCTTTACTCAATGAGCACCAATGATCAGTTTAAAATGATCACTTTAATTGACCAATCAACTTGACATGTCCGCACTAAATCGTCGATAACGTTTGATTTAGAGCTCATAATGACTGAATCCAATACCACATTAAGCTAGCTCAATTTTTTATATTGAGAGAAAATTTGAGACATAAATAGATACAAATACGCATTCAAATAATCCAACCCAGCCAAAACTGCGTGATTCCATGCATTATACTTCATTTATAACCTTTTACTCAATGAGCGCCAATGATCAGTTTAGAATGATCAATTTAACTGGCCGATCAACTTGACATATGCACCCTAAATCTTCTGTAACGTTTGATTTAGAGCTCATAATGACATGAATCCAATGCCCACGTTAAACTAGCTCAATTTTCTATATTGTGATAAAATTTGAGACGGAAATTGATACGACAAAGCGTCCATGTAATCCACTCTATCCCAAACTGCGTGATGCCATGCTTTATACTTCCTCTATAAGCGTTTACTTAATAAGTATCAGTGATGAGTTTAGAATGATCACTTTAACGAGGCGATCAACTTGACATGTCCGCACTAAATTGTACGTAACTTTTGATTTAAAGCTCAGAAAACATGAATGCAATACCCACATTAAGGTAGCTCAATTTTCTTTATTGTGACAAAATTTAAGACAGAAATAGATATGCAAAAGCGTTCAAGTAATCCAATCTAGCCAAAACTGTGTGATGCCATGCATTATGCTTCATTTATAAGCCTTTACTCAGTGAGCACCAATGATTAGTTTAGAATGATCACTTTAACTGCACGATCAACTTGACATTTCCACATTAAGTCGTCCGTAACTTACGTTTTAGAGCTAAAACTGACTAGAATCCAGTGCCCACGTTAAGCCAGCTCAATTTTCTATATTGAGACAAAATTTGAGACAGAAATAGATACGACAAAGCATCCAAGAAATCCAATCTATCCTGAACTCCATGATGTCATCCATTAGGCTTCATTTATAAGCCTTTAATCAATGAGCACTAATGATTAGTTTAGAATGATCACTTTAACTGGCCGATCAACTTCACATGTTCACACTAAATCATCCATAACTTTTGATTTAGAGCTCAGAATGACACGAATCCAATGCCCACGTTAAGCTAGCTTAATTTTCTATATTGTGAGAAAATTAGAGGCATAAATATATTCAAAAAGGCGTTCAATTAATCCAATCCAGCCAAAACTGCGTGATGCCATGCATTATGCTTCATTTATAAGCCTTTATTCAATGAGCCCCAATGATCAGTTTAGAATGATCACTTTAACTGGCCGATAAACTTGACAAAATTTTAGACATAAATAGATACGGAAAAGCATTCAAGTAATCCAGTCTATCCCAAACTGCATGATGTCATGCATTATGCTTCATTTATAAGCCTTTACTCCATGAGCACCAATGATCAGTTTAGAATGATCACTTTAATTGGCCGATCATTTTGACATGTCTGCAATAAATCGTCCCTAACATACGATTGGGAGCTCAGAATGACACAAATTCAATGCCCACTTTAAGCGAGCTCAATATCTATATTGTGATAAATTTGAGACAGAAATAGATATGACAAAGTGTCCAAGTAACCCAATCTATCACGAACTTCATGATGTCATGCATTATGCTTCATTTATAAGGCATAACTCAATGAGCACCAATGATCAAGTTAGAATGATCACTTTAACTGGCCGATCAACTTGAAATGTCCACACAAAATCATCTAAAATTTTTGATTTAGAGCTCAATGACACGAATCCAATGCCCACATTAAACTAGCTCGATTTCCATATTGTGACAAAATCTGAGACCGAAATAGATATGAGAAAGCATCCATGTAATCCAATCTATCCCAAACTGCGTGATGCAATGAAATACGCTTCATTTTTATGCCTTTACTCAATAAGCACCAATGATCAGTTTAGAATGATCGCTTTAACTGGCCGATAAACTTGAAATGTCTGCACTAAATCATTGTAACTTTTGATTTAGATCTCAGAATGACACAAATCCAATGCCCACAATAAGCTAGCTCATTTTTTTATATTGTGAAGAAATTTGAGATAGAATTAGATACGACAAAGCGTCCAAGTAATCCACTCTATCCCAAACTGCGTGATGCCATGCTTTATGCTTCATTTATAAGGGTTTACTTAATGAGTACCAATGATCAGTTTAGAATGATCACTTTAACTAGGTGATCAACTTGACATATCTGCACTAAATCGTCCGTAACTTTTGATTTAGAGCGCACAATAACACGAATCCAATGCCCATGTTAAACTAGCTCAATTTTCTAAATTCTGACAAAATTTGAGATAGAAATAGATACGACAATCTATCCCAAACTGCGTAATGCCATGCATTATGCTTCATTTATATGCCTTTACTCAATGAGCACCAATGATCAGTTTAGAATGATCACTTAGCCTGGCCGATCAACTCAACATGTCCACACCAAATCATCCATAACTTTTGATTTACCGCTCAGAATGACACGAATCCAATGCCCACGTTAAGCTAGCACAATTTTCTATATTTTGACAAATTTTGAGACAGAACTAGATACGACAAAGAGTCCATATAATCCAATCTATTCCAAACTGCGTGATACCATGCATTATGCTTCATTTATATGCCGTTACTCAATGAGCACCAATGATCAGTTTAGAATTATCACTTTAACTGGCTGGTCAACTTGACATGTCCGCATTAAATCGTCCGTAACTCATGATTTAGAGCTCAAACTCACATGAATCCAATGCTCATGTTAAGCTTGCTCTATTTTTTATATTGTGACCAAATTTGTAAAAAAAGAGTTCAAGTAATCACATCTAGCCAAAACTGCGTGATGCTATTCATTATGCTTCATTTATAATCCTTTACTCAATGAGCATCAATGATCAGTCTAGAATAATCAATGTAACTGGCCGATCTTGACATGTTCGCACTAAATCGTCCGTTACTTTTGATTTATAGCTCAAAATTACACGAATCCAATGCCCACGTTAAGCTAGCTCAATGGTGCACATTAAGTAAAGGCTTATAAATGCATAGTTTTAGATATCATGTATGCATTGCATCAAACAGTTTCAGATAGATTGGATTACTTGGACGCTTTGTCGTATCTATTTTTATCTCAAATTTTGTTACAATATAGAAAATTGAGCTATCTTAACGTGGGCATAGATTCTTGTGTTTCTGAATTCTAAATCAAAAGTTGCGGACGATTTAGTGCGAATATGTCTGGTTGATCCGGCAATTAGAAGGATCATTATAAACTGATCATTAATGCTCATTGAGTAAAAGCTTATAAATCAATAATAATGCATGGCATCACGCAATTTGGGATGGATTGGATTACTTTGACGCTTGGTCGTATCTATTTCTGTCTCAAATTTTATCAAAATATAGAAAATTGAGCTACTTTAACGTGGGCATTGGATTCATGTCATTTTAAGCCCTATATCAAAAGTTACGAATGATTTAGTGCGGACCTGTCAAGTTGATCGGCTAGTTAAAGTGATCATACGAAACTGATCATTGGTGCACATTGAGTAAAGGCTAATGAATGAAACAAAAAGCATGGTATCAAGCAGTTTGGATAGATTGGATTTCTTGGATGCTTTGTCGTCTCTATTTCTGTCTCAAATTCTGTCAAAATATAGAAAATTGAACTAGGTTAACGTGGGCATTGGATTCGTGTCATTCTGAGCTCTAAATCAAAAGTTACGGATGATTTAGTGCAAATATTTCAAGTTGAACGGACAATTAATATGATTATTCTAAACTGATCATTGGTGCTCATTGAGTCAAAGCTTGTAAATGAAGCATAATCCATGGCATCACGCAGTTTGGGATAAATTGGATTACTTGGACGCTTTGTCGTATCTAGTTTTGTCTCAAATTTTGTCACAATATAGAAAATTGAACTAGGTTAATGTGGGCATTGGATTCGTGTCATTCTGGGATATAAATCAAAAGTTATGGACGAATTAGTGCAGACATTTAAAGTTGATCTGCAATTTAAAAGGATCATTCTAAACTGATTAATGGTACTCATTGAGTAAAAGCTTATAAATGAAGAATAATGCAAGTCATCACGCAGTTTGGGATGGATTGGATTACTTTGACGCTTTGTCGTATCTATTTCTGTCTCAAATTTTATCAAATTATAGATAATTGATCTAGCTTAACGTGGGCATCAGATTTGTTTCATTTTAAGCCTTATATCAAAAGTTACGAATGATTTAGTGCAGACATGTCAAGTTGATCGGCTAGTTAAAGTGATCATACTAAATTGATCATTGGTGCACATTGAGTAAAGGCTTATAAATGAAGCCTAATGCATGGCATGAAACAGTTTTAGATAGATTGTATTACTTGGACGCTTTGTCGTATCTATTTCTTTCTCAATTTTTATTTCAATATAGAAAATTGAGCTAGCTTAACGTTGGCATTGAATTCGTGTCATTCTGAGCTCTAAATCGATGCAGACTATTTAGTCTGGATAAATTGGATTTCTTGGACGCTTTATCGTCTCTATTTCTGTCTCAAATTGTGTCAAAATATAGAAAACTGAAATAGCTTAAATGGGCATTGGATTCTTGTCATTCTGAGCTCTAAATTAAAAGTTAAGGACGATTTAGTGCGGATCTGTCAAGTTCAACAGCCAGTTAATATGATTATTCTAAACTGATCATTGGTACTCATTTAGTCAAAGCTTATAAATGAAGCATAATCCATTGCATCAAACAGTTTGGGTAAATTAGATTACTTGGACGCTTTGTCGTCTCTATTTCTGTCTCAAATTCTGTCTAAATATAGAAAATTGAACTAGCTTAACGTGGGCATTGGATTCGTGTCATTCAAAGCGCTAAATCAAAAGACACGGACGATTTAGTGCGAACATGTCAAGTTGATCGGGCAATAAAAATGATCATTCTAAACTGATCATTGGTGCTCATTGAGTAAAAGCTTCTAAATGAAGAATAATGCATCGCATCACGCAATTTCGGATGGATTGGATTACTTGAACGCTTTGTCGTATCTATTTCTATCTCAAATTTTTATCAAAATATAGAAAATTGAGCTAGCTTAACGTGGGCATTAGATTCGTATCATTTGAAGCCCTAAATCAAAAGTTATGAATGATTTAGTGCGGACATGTCAAATTAATCGGCTAGTTAAAGTGATCATTCTAAACTTATCATTGGTGCACATTGAGTAAAGGCTTATAAATGAAGCATAGTGCATGGCATCAAACAGTTTTATATAGATTGGATTACTTGGACGCTTTGTCGTATCTATTTTTGTCTCAATTTTTTGCTACAATATAGAAAATTGAGCTAGTTTAACGTGGGCATTGCATTCATGTCATTCTGGGCTCTAAATCAATGCGGACTATTTAGTGCGGACATGTCAAGTTGATCGGCCACTTAAAGTGATCATTCTAAACTGATCATTCGTGTTCATTAAGTAAAGGCTTATAAATGAAGCATA
Source organism: Pugionium cornutum (assembly GCA_018901935.1). Taxonomy (NCBI): domain Eukaryota; kingdom Viridiplantae; phylum Streptophyta; class Magnoliopsida; order Brassicales; family Brassicaceae; genus Pugionium; species Pugionium cornutum. Next base: position 27,608,136 of record CM032163.1, read on the forward strand.
AAACAAGGCATCACGTATTTTGGGATAGATTGGATTACTTGGATGTTTTTTTGTCTCTATTTATGTATTAAATTTAGTCAAAAATATAGAAAATTGAGCAAGCTTTACGTCGGCATTGGATTCGTGTCATTCTGAGCTCTAAATCAAAAGTTACGGACGATTTAGTGCGGACATATCAAGTTGATCGGCCAGTTAATATGATTATTCTAAACTGATCAATGGTGCTCATTGAGTCAAGGCTTACAAATGAAGCATAATTCACGGCATCACAAAGGTTGGGATAGATTGGATTACTTGGACGCTTTGTCATATCTAGTTTTGTCTCACATTTTGTCACAATATAGAAAATTGAACTAGCTTAATGTGGGAATTGGATTCGTGTCATTGTGAGCTATAAATCAAACGTTATGAATGATTTAGTGCGGAAATATCAAGTTGATCGGCAACTTAAAGTGATCATACTAAACTGTTCACTGGTGCTCATTAAGTAAAGGCTTAACAATGAAGCATAGAGCACGACATCAGCATTTTGAGATAGATTGGATTACTTGGATGCTTTGTCATCTCTATTTCTATATTAAATTTAGTCAAAAATATAGAAAATTGTGCTAGATAACATGGGCATTGGATTCGTATCATTCTGAGCTCTAAATCAAAAGTTATGGATGAACTCGTGCGGACATGTCAAGTTGATCGGCCTGTTAAAGTGATCATTCTAAACTGATCATTGGTGTTCATTATGTAAAGGCTTATAATTGAAGCATAGACTATGGCATCACGTAATTTGGGATAAATTGGATTACTTGGACGCTTTTTCGTCTCTATTTCCATTCCAAATTTTGTCAAAATATAGAAAATTGTGCTAGCTTACCGTAGGCATTGGATTCGTGTCATTCTGAGCTCTAAATCAAATGTCACGGATGATTTAGAGCGCACATGTAAAGTTGATCGGCCTGTTAAATTGATCATTCTAAAAGGATCATTGGTGCCCATTGAGTAAAGGCTTATCACTGAAGCATAATGCATGACATCACACAGTTTTGGATAGATTAGATTACCTGGATGCTTTGGTGTATCTAGTTATGTCTTCAATTTTCTTCTAAATCAAAAGTTACGCACGATTTAGTACATACATGTCAACTTGATCGACCAGTTAAAGTGATCATTCTAAACTGATCATTGGTGCTCATTAAGTAAGTGTTTATAAATTAAGTATAAAGCATGGCATCACACAGTTTGGTATAAATTGGATTACTTGGATGCTTTGACGTATCTATTTCTGTCTTAAATTTTGTTACAATATAGAAAATTGAGCAAGTTTAACGTGGGCACTTGATTCATGAGTTTTTGAGCTCTCAATCAAAAGTTATGGACGATTTAGTGCGTACAGGTCAAGTTGATCGGCCAGTTAAAGTGATCATTCCAAACTGATCCTTGGTGCTCATATAGTAAAGGCCAATAAATGAAGTATAAACAATGATTTACCGCTCAGAATGACACGTATCCAATGCCCACGTTAAGCTAGCACAATTTTCTATATTTTGAAAAACTTTGAGATAGAAATAGATACGACAAAGCGTCCATATAATCCAATCTATTCTGAACTGCGTGATACCATGCATTATGCTTCATTTATATGCCGTTACTCAATGAGCACCAATGATCAGTTTAGAATTATCACTTTAACTGGCTGGTCAACTTGACATGTCCGCATTAAAATCATCCGTAACTCATGATTTAGAGCTGAAACTCACATGAATCCAATGCCCACGTTAAGCTTGCTCCATTTTTTATATTGTGACCAAATTTGTAATAAAAAAGAGTTCAAGTAATCACATCTAGCCAAAACAGTGTGATGCTATTCATTATGCTTCATTTATAACCCTTTACTCAATGAGCATCAATGATCAGTTGAAAATGATCAATGTAACTGGCCGATCTTGACATGTTCGCACTAAATCATCCGTTACTTTTGATTTAGAGCTCAAAATTACACGAATCCAATGCCCACGTTAAGCTAGCTCAATGGTGCACATTAAGTAAAGGCTTATAAATGCATAGTATAAGATATCATGTATGCTTGGCATCAAACAATTTTAGATAGATTGGATTACTTGGACGCTTTGTCGTATCTATTTTTGTCTCAAATTTTGTTACAATATAGAAAATTGATTTGTCAAATATACAGAATTGATCTAGCTTATCGTGGACATTGATTTTGTGTTGTTTTGAGTTCTAAATCAAAAGTTACGGATGATTTAGTGCGAATTTTTCAAGTTGATCGGCCAGTTTAAGTGATCATTCTAAACTGATCATTGGTGCTCATTAACTAAAGGCTTATAAATGAAGCGTAAATAATGGCATCACGCAGTTTAGGATAGATTGGATTACTTGGACGCTTTGTCGTATCTATTTCTGTCTTAAGTTTTGTAACAATATAGAAAATTGAGCAAGTTTAAAGTGGGCATTTGATTCGTGAGTTTTTGACCTCTCAATCAAAAGTTACGGACGATTTAGTGCGTACATGTCAGGTTGATCGGCCAGTTAAATTGATTATTCTAAACTGATCCTTGGTGCTCATTTAGTAAAGGCCAATAAATGAAGTATAAACAATGGCATCATGCGGTTTGGGATAGATTGGATTACTTGGACGCTTTGTGTTCTCTATTTCTGTCTCAAATTTTGTCAAAATGTACAGCATTGATCTAGCTTAACATGGAAACTAATTTTGTGTTATTCTGAGTTCTAAATCAAAATTTAAAGACGATTTAGTGCGGATTTGTCAAGTTAATCGGCCAGTTAAAGTGATCATTTTAAACTGATCATTGGTGCGCATTAAGTAAAGGCTTATAAATGAAGCCTAAATAATGGCATCAAGCAGTTTGGGATAGATTGGATTACTTGGACGCTTTGTCGTCTGTACTTGTGTCTCAAATTTTGTAAAAATATAAAAATTTTATCTAGCTTAATGTGGGTATTCGATTCGTGTCATTAAGAGCTCAAATCAAGAGGTACGGACAATTTACTATGGTCATATCAAGTTGATCGGTCAGTTAATATTATATTTCTAAACTGATCATTGGTGCTCCTTGAGTAAAAGCTTATAAATGAAGCATAATGCATGGCATCAAACATTTTCGACTGTTACAGATGATTTAGTGCAGACATGTCAAGTTGATCTGCCACTTAAAAAGGTGGTGCTCATTGAGTAAAGGCTTAAAAGTGAAGCATTAGGCATGGCGTCGTGCAGGTTTGGATAGATAGGATTACTTGGACGCTTTGTCGTATCTGGTTCGGTCTCAAATTTTGTAATGTGGGCATTGGATTCATATCATTCTTATCTATAAATCAAAAGTTACGAACGATTTAGTGCAGACATGTGAAATTGATCAGCCAGTTAAAGTGATCATTCTAACCTGATCATTGGTCCACATTGAGTAAAGGCTTATAAATGAAGCATAAGGCATGTTATCACACATTTTGGGATAGATTGGATTACTTGGATGCTTTTTCGTATCTAGTTCTGTCCCAAATTTTACCAAAATATTGAAAATTGAACTAGTTTAATTTCAGCATGGATTCGTGTCATTCTGAGCTATAAATCAAATGTTATGGACGATTTAGTGCAGACATGACAAGTTGATCGGCCAGTTAAAATGATCATTCCAAACTGATCATTGGTTCTCATTGAGTAAAAGCTTATAAACGAAAAATAATGCATGGCATCACGCATTTCGGGATGGATTGGATTAGTTGGACGCTTTGTCGTATGTATTTCAGTCTCAATTTTTGTCACAATATAGAAATTGAGCTAGCTTAACGTGGGCATTGGATTCATGTCATTCTGAGCACTAAATCAAATATTACGGACAATTTAGTGCACACATGTCAAGTTGATCGGCCAGTTAAAGTCATCATTCTAAACTCATTATTGGTGCTCATTGAGTAAAGACTTATAAATGAAGCATAATGCATGGCATCACACAGTTTTGGATAAATTGGATTACTTGGACGCTTTTTCGTATCGATTTTTGTCTCAAATTTTGTTACAATATAGGAAATTGAGGTAGCTTAACGTGGGCATTGGATTCTTGTCATTCTAAGCTCTAAATCAAAAGTTACGGACGATTTAGTGCGGACATGTCATGTTGATCGGCCAGTTTAAGTGATCATTCTAAACTGATCATTGGTGGTCATTAACTAAAGGCTTATAAATAAAGCATAAAAAATGACATCATGCAATTTGGGATATATTGGATTACTTGGACGCATTTTCGTCTCTATTTGTGTCTCAAATTTTGTCAAAATATAGAAAATTTAGCTAGCTTAACGTGGGCATTGGATTCGTGTCATTCTGAGCTCAAAGTCAAAAGCTACGGACGATTTAAGGCGGACACATCGAGTTGATCGGTCAGTTAATATGATTATTCTATACTTATCATTGGTGCTCATTGAGTAAAGGTGTCTAAGGAAGCACAATTCATAGCATCACATTGCTTGGGATATATTGGATTACTTGGATGCTTTGTCTTATATATTTCCGTCTTAAATTTTATTACAATACAGAAAATTGAGCTAGCGTAACGTGGGCATTGGATTCGTGTAATTTTGAGCTCTCAATCAAGAGTTATGGACGATTTAGTGTGGACATGTTAAATTGATCGTCCAATTAAAGTGATCATTCTAAACTGATTATCGCTGCTCATTGAGTAAAGCTCATTGGATGCTTTTTGTATTTGTTTCTGTCTGAAATTTTGTTACAATATTGAAAAATTAGCTAGCTTAACTGGGCATTGGATTCGTGTCATTTTGAGCTCTAAATCTAAAGTTACGGACGATTTAGTGCAGACACGTCAAGTTGATCATCCAGTTAATATGATTATTCTAAACTGATAATTGGTGTTCATTGAGTAAAGGCTTATAAATGAAGCATAATGCATGATATTGCATAGTTTTGGATAGATTGGATTACCTGGGCGCTTTGTCGTATCTATTTCTATCTCAAATTTAGTTACAAAATAGAAAATTGAGCTAGCTTAACATGGGCATGTGATTCGTGTCCTTCTGAGCTCTAAATAAAAAGTTACCGACGATTTAGTGCGGAGATATCAAGTTGATCGGCCAGTTAAAGTGATCATTCTAAACTGATCATTGGCGCTGTTTAAGTAAAGGCTTACAAATGAAACATCAAGCATATATATCATCACGAAGTTTGGGACATACTGGATTACTTGGATGCTTTGTCATCTCGATTTGTGTTTTAAAAGTTGTCAAAATATAGAAAATTAAGAAAGCTTAACATGCGCATTGGATTCATGTCAGTCTGAGCTCAAAATCCAAAGTTAACGTGGGCATTTTATTGGTGTCATTCTGAGCTATAAATCAAGAGTTCCGGACAATTTAGGGTGGACATGTCAAGTTGATCGGCTAGTTAAAGTGATCATTCTAAACTGATCATCGGTGCTCATTGAGTAAAGGCTCATTGGACGCTTTGTCGTATCTATTTTTGTCTCAAATTTTGTTACAATATTGAAAATTTAGCTAGTTTAATTAGGCATTGGATTCGTGTCATTCCGAGGTCTAAATCAAAATTTACGACGATTTAATGCAGACATGTCAAGTTGATCGGCTAGTTAAAATGATCATTCTAAACTGATCATTGGTGCTCTTTAAGTGAAGCATAAATGAAGCATAAAGCATGACATCAAGAAGTTTGGAATAGATTGGATTACTTGGTCACTTTGTCATCTCAATTTTAGTCTCAAATTTTGTGATAATTAAGAAAATTGAGCTAGCTTAACGTGGGCATTGGATTGGAATCATTCTGAGCTATAAATAAAGAGTTACGGATGATTTAGTGTGGACATATCAAGTTGATCAGCCATTTAATATGATTATTCTAAACTGATCATTGGTGCTCATTGAGTAAAGGCATATAAATAAAGCAAAACGCATGGCATCAAACAGTTTTCGATAGATTACACAACTTAGACCCTTTGTCAGGTCTATTGGCCATTTAATGAAGCATAAAGCATAGCATAATGCAGTTTGGGATCGATTGGATTACTTAGTGCGGACATGTCAAGTAGATCGGTCTGTTAAAGTGATCGTTCTAGACTGATCATTGGTGCTCATTGAGTATAGGCTTATAAATGAAGCATAATGCATGGCATCATACAGTTTTGGATAGATTGGATTACTTGGACAATTTTTCGTATCTATTTTTGTCTCAAATTCAGTTACACTAGAAAACTGACTTAGCTTAACGTGGCTATTGGATTCTTGTCATTCTAAGCTGTAAATCAAAAATTACGAATGATTTATTGCGTACATATAAAGTTGATCGGCTAGTTAAAGTTACATTCTAAACTGGCCATTGGTGCTCCTTAAGTAAAGGATTATAAATGAAGCATAAACCATGACATCACGCAGTTTGGGAAAGATTGAATTACTTGGACGCTTTGTCGTCTCTATTTCTATCTCAAATTTTGTCAAATATAGAAAATTTAGAAAGCTTACCGTGGTCATTGATTCGTATCATTCTGAGCTCAAAATCAAAAGTTTACGGACAATTTTGTACACCACGTCAAGTTGATCGGCCAGTTAATATGATTATTCCAAACTGATCATTGGTGCTCATTGAGTAAAGGCTTATAAATGAAGCATAATGCATGGCATCACACAGTTTTGGATAGATTGGATTACTTGGACGCCTTGTCATCTCTATATATATCTCAAATTTTGTTAAAATATAGAAAACATCTCTAGCTTAACGTGGTCATTGGATTCGTGTCATTCTGAGCACAAAATAAAAATTTACTAACGATTTAGTGTGGGCATGTCAAGTTCATCGGCCATTTAATATGTTTATTCTAAATTGATAATTGGTTCTCATTGAGTAAAGGCTTATAAATAATGCTAATGCATGACATCACACAGTTTTGATATATTGGATTACTTGGTCGCTTTGTCGTATTTATTTTTGTCTCAAATTCAGTTACAATAGAAAATTGAGCTAGCTTAATGTGGATATTGGATTCTTGTCATTCTGATCTTTAAGTAAAAATTTACTGACGATTTATTGTGGACATGTCAAGTTAATCGGCCACTTAAAGTTATCATTTTAAAGTGGTCATTGGTGCTCTTTAAGTAAGGGCTTATAAATGAATGATAAAACATGAGATCACACAGTTTCGGAAAGATTGGATTACTTGGACGCTTTGTCGTCTCTAATTCTGTCTCAAATTCTGTCAAAATATTGAAAATTTATCAAGCTTAACGTGAGCATTGATTCGTATCATTCTGAGCTCAAAATCAAAAGTTTACAGACAATTTAGTGTGCCACGTCAAGTTGATTGGCCAGTTAATATGATTATTCTAAACTGATCATTGGTGCTCATTGAGTAATGGCTTATGAATGAAGCATAATGCATGGCGTCACACAGTTTTGGATAGATTGGATTACTTGGACGCTTTGTCGTCTCTATTTCTGTCTCAAATATTGTTAAAATATAGAAAATTTAACTAGCTTAACGTGGACATTGGATCCGTGTTATTCTGAGCGCAAAATCAAAAGGTACTGACAATTTAGTGTGAACATGTCAATTTCATCGGCCAGTTTATATGATTATTCTAGATTGGTCATTGGTGCTCATTGAGTAAAGGCTTATAAATTAAGCATAATTCATGGTATCACACAATTTTGGATAGATTGGAATACTTGGTCGCTTTGTCGTATATATTTTTGTATCAAATTTTGTTACAATGTCGAAAATTGAGCTAGCTTAACGTGGGCATTGGATTTGTGTCATTCTAAGTTCAAAATCAAAGTTATGGACGATTTAGGGCGGATATGTCAAGTTGATCGGCCAATTGAAGTAATCATTCTAAACTGATCATTGGAGGTCATTAAGTAAAAGCTTATAAATGAAGCATAAAGCATAGAATAACACAGTTTGGGATATATTGGATTACGTAGATGCTTTTTCATCTCTATTTCTATCTCAAATTTTGTCACAATATAGAAAAATTGAGCTTGCTTAACGTGCTCATTGTATTCGTGTCATTCTGAGCTCAAAATCAAAAGTTACAGATGATTTACCGCGGACATGTGAGGTCTATCAGCCAGTTAATGAGGCATAAAGCATAGCATAACGCAGTTTGGGATATATTGGATTAGTTAGATGGTTTTTCATCTCTATTTCTGTGTCAAATTTTTTCACAATACAGAAAATTGAGCTAGCGTAACGTGGGCATTGGATTCATGTCATTCTGAGCTCTAAATCGAAAATTACGGATGATTTGGTGCGTACATGTCAACTTAATCGGCCAGTTAATATGATTATTCTAAAGTGATCATTGGTGCTCAATGAGTAGAGGCTTATAAATGAAGCTAAATGCACAACATCTTACAGTTTTTGGATAGATTGGCTTGCTTGGACACTCTGCCGTATCTATTTCTCTCTCAAATTTTGTTACAATATAGAAAATTGAGCCAGCGTAACGTGGGTATTGGATTCGTGTAATTTTGAGCTCTAAATCAAAAGTTACATACTCTTTAGTGCGGACATGTCAAGTTGATCGGCCAGTTAAAGTGAACATTCTAAACTGATCATAGGTGGTCTTTAAGTAAAGGCTTATAAATGAAGCATAATGCATGGAATCACGAAATTTGGGATAGATTGGATTACTTGGACGCTTTGTTGTCTCTATTTCTGTCTCAAATTTTGTGACAATATAGAAAATTGAGCTAGCTTAATGTGGGCATTCGATTGGTGTCATTCTGAGCTCTAAAGCAAAAGTTATAGGCGATTTAATGCAGACATGGCAAGTAGATCGGTCTGTTAAAGTGATCATTCTAGACTGATCATTGGTGCTCATTGAGTATAGGCTTATAAATGAAGCATAATGCATGGCATCACACAGTTTTGGTTAGACTGGATTACTTGGACAATTTGTCGTATCTATTTTTGTCTCAAATTCAGTTACACTAGAAAACTGAGTTAGCTTAACGTGGCTATTGGATTCTTGTCATTCTAAGCTGTAAATCAAAAGTTACGAACGATTTATTACGTACATATAAAGTTGATCGGCCAGTTAAAGTTATCATTCTAAACTGGCCATTGGTGCTCCTTAAGTAAAGGATTATAAATGAAGCATAAATCATGACATCACACAGTTTGGGAAAGATTGAATTACTTGGATGCTTTGTCGTCTCTATTTCTATCTCAAATTTTGTCAAAATATAGAAAATTTAGAAAGTTTACCGTGGTCATTGATTTGTATCATTCTGAGCTCAAAATCAAAAGTTTACGGACAATTTTGTACACCACGTCAAGTTGATCGGCCAGTTAATATGATTATTCTAAACGGATCATTGGTGCTCATTGAGTAAAGGCTTATAAATGAAGCATAATGCATGGCATCACACAGTTTTGGATAGATTGGATTACTTGGACGCCTTGTCGTCTCTATTTATATCTCAAATTTTGTTAAAATATAGAAAAATTATCTAGCTTAACGTGGGCATTGGATCCGTGTCATTGTGAGCGCAAAATCAAAATTTAATGACGATTTAGTGTGGGCATGTCAAGTTCATCGGCCATTTAATATGTTTATTCTAAATTGATAATTGGTGCTCATTGAGTAAAGGCTTATAAATAAAGCATTATGCATGGCATCACACAGTTTTTGATAGATTGGATTACTTGTACGCTTTGTCGTATCTATTGTTGTCTCAAATTCAGTTACAATAGAAAATTGAGCTAGCTTAACGTGGATATTGGATTCTTGTCATTCTGAGCTGTAAGTAAAAATTTACGGACGATTTACTGTGGACATGCCAATTTAATCGGCCACTTAAAGATATCATTTTAAACTGGTCATTGGTGCTCCTTAAGTAAGTGCTTATAAATGAAGCATAAAACATGCGATTACGCAGTTTGGGAACGATTGGATTACTTGGACGCTTTGTCGTCTCTAATTCTGTCTCAGATTCTATCAAAATATTGAAAATCGAACAAGCTTAACGTGAGCATGATTTGTATCATTCTGAGCTCAAAATCAAATGTTTACGGACAATTTAGTGTCCCACGTCAAGTTGATCGGCCAATTAATATGATTATTCTAAACTGATTATGGTGCTCATTTAGTAATCGCTTATAAATGAAGCATAATGCATGGCATCACACAGTTTTAGATAGGTTAGATTACTTGGACGCTTTATCGTCTCTATTTCTGTCTCAAATTTTGTTAAAATAAAGAAAATTTAACTAGTTTAACGTGGACATTGGATTCGTGTCATTCTGAGCGCAAAATCAAAAGTTACTAACAATTTAGTGTGGACATGTCAATTTCATCGGCCAGTTAATATGATTATTCTAAATTGGTCATTGGTGCTTATTGAGTAATGGCTTATAAATTAAGCATAATGATTGGCATCACACAATTTTGGATAGATTGGAATACTTGGTCGCTTTGTCGTATATATTTTTGTATCAATTTTTGTTACAGTGTAAAAAATTGAGCTAGCTTAACGTGGGCATTGGATTTGTGTCATTCTAAGCTCAAAATCAAAGTTATGGACGATTTAGGTCGGACATGTAAAGTTGATCGGCCAATTAAAGTAATCATTCTAAACTGATCATTGGAGGTCATTAAGTAAAGGCTTATAAATGAAGCATAAAGCATAGCATAACACTGTTTGGGATAGATTGGATTACTTAGATGCTTTTTCATCTCTATTTCTGTCTCAAATTTTGTCACAATATAGAAAAATTGAGCTTGCTTAACATGCGCATTGTATTCGTCTTATTCTGAGCTCAAAATCAAAAGTTACGGACGATTTACGGCGGACATGTCCGGTCTATCAGCCAGTTAATGAAGCATAAAGCATAGCATAACGCTGTTGGGGATAGATTGGATTACTTAGACGGTTTTTCATCTCTATTTCTGTCTCAAAGTTTTTCACAATATAGAAAATTGAGCTAGCTTAACGTAGGCATTGGATTCGTATCATTCTGAGCTCAAAATCGAAAATTACGGACGATTTGGTACATACATGTCAACTTAATCGGCCAGTTAATATGATTATTCTAAACTGATCATTGGTGCTAAATGAGTAGAGGCTTATAAATGAAGAGTAATGCACGACATCTTACAGTTCTGGATAGATTGGCTTGCTTGGACACTTTGTCGTATCTATTTCTCTCTCTAATTTTGTTACAATATAGAAAATTAAGCAAGCGTAACATGGGTATTGGATTCGTGTAATTCTGAGCTCTAAATCAAAAGTTACATACTCTCTAGTCCGGACATGTCAAGTTGATTGGCCAGTTAAAGTGATCATTCTAAACTGATCATAGGTGCTCTTTTTAAGTAAAGGCTTATAAATGAAGCATAATGCATGGAATCACGAAATTTGGGATAGATTGGATTACTTGGACGCTTTGTCGTCTCTATTTCTGTCTCAAATTTTGTGACAATATAGAAAATTGAGCTACCTTAACGTGGGCATTCGATTGGTGTCATTGTGAGCTCTAAATCAAAAGTGATAGACGATTTAGTGCGGACATGGCAAGAAGATCGATCTGTTAAAGTAGTCATTCTAGACTGATCATTGGTGCTCATTGAGTAAAGGCTTATAAATGATGCATAATGCATGGCATCACACAGTTTTGGATAGATTGGATTACTTGGACAATTTGTCGTATCTATTTTTGTCTCAAATTCAGTTACACTAGAAAATTGAGTTAGCTTAACATGGCTATTGGATTCTTGTCATTCTAAGCTGTAAATCAAAAGTTACGAACGATTTATTGCGTACATATAAAGTTGATTGGCTAGTTAAAGTTATCGTTCTAAACTGGCCATCGGTGCTCCTTAAGTAAAGGATTATAAATGAAGCATAAAGCATGACATCACGCAGTTTGGGAAAGATTGAATTACTTGGACGCTTTGTCGTCTCTATTTCTACCTCAAATTTTGTAAAAATATAGAAAGTTTAGAAAGTTTACCGTGGGCATTGATTCGTATCATTCTTAGCTCAAAATCAAGTTTACAGACAATTTTGTACACCACGTCAAGTTGATCGGGTAGTTAATATGATTATTCTAAACTGATCACTGGTGCTCATTGAGTAAAGGCTTATAAATGAAGCATAATGCATGGCATCACAAAGTTTTGGATAGACTGGATTACTTGGACGCTTTGTCGTCTCTATTTATATCTCAAATTTTGTTAAAATATAGAAAAATTATCCAGCTTAATGTGGGCATTGGATTTGTGTCATTGTGAGCGCAAAATCAAAATTTACTGACGATTTAGTGTGGGCATGTCAAGTTCATCGGCCATTTAATATGTTTATTCTAAATTGATAATTGGTGCTCATTGAGTAAAGGCTTATAAATAAAGCATAATGCATGGCATCACACAGTTTTGGATAGATTGGATTACTTGGACGCTTTGTCGTATCTATTTTGGTCTCAGATTCAGTTACAATAGAAAATTGAGCTAGCTTAACGTGGATATTGGATTCTTGTCATTCTGAGCTATAAGTAAAAATTTACGGACGATTTATTGTGGACATGTCAAGTTAATCGGCCACATAGAGTTATCATTTTAAACTCGTCATTGGTGCTCCTTAAGTAAGCGCTTATAAATGAAGCATAAAACATGAGATCACGCAGTTTGGGAAAGATTGGATTACGTGGACGCTTTGTCGTCTCTAATTCTGTCTCAAATTCTGTCAAAATATTGAAAATTTAACAAGCTTAACGTGAGCATTGATTCGTATCATTCTGAGCTCAAAATAAAAAGTTTACGGACAATTTAGTGCGCCACGTCAAGTTGATCGGCCAGTTAATATGGTTATTCTAAAACTGATAATTGGTGCTCATTGAGTAATGGCTTATAAATGAAGCATAATGCATGGCATCATATAGTTTTGGATAGACTGGATTACTTGGACGGTTTGTCGTCTCTATTTCTGTCTCAAATTTTGTTAAAATATAGAAAATTTAACTAGCTTAACGTGGACATTGGATTCATGTCATTCTGAGCGCAAAATCAAAAGTTACTGCCGATTTGGTGTGAACATGTCAATTTCATCGCCCAGTTAATATGATTATTCTAAATTGATAATTGGTGCTCATGAGTAAGGACTAATAAATGAAGCATAATGCATGGCATCAAACAGTTTTGGATAGATTGGAATACTAGGATGCTTTGTCGTATATATATTTCTATCTCAAATTTTGTTACAAATAAAAAATTGAGCAAGCTTAACGTCGGCATTGGATTTGTGTCATTATGAGCTCTAAATCAAAAGTTACAAACGATTTACTGCAAACATGTAAGTTTATCCGACAGTTAAAGTAATCATTCTAAACTAATCATTGGAGCTCATTAAGAAAAGGGTTATAAATGAAGCATAAACCATGGCATCACGTTGTTTGGGATATATTGGATTACCTAAACGCTTTTTCGTCTCTATTCTGTCTCAAATTTTGCCACAATATAGAAAATTGAGATAGCTTAACGTGGACATTGGATTCGAGTCATTCTTAACTCAAAATCTAAAGTTAAAGACTATTTAGTGCGGACTTGTCAAGTTGATCAGCGGGTTAATATGACTATTGTAAACTGATCATTGGTACTCATTGAGTGAAGGATTAATATGAAGCATAATGCATGGCATCAAAAAGTTTTGGATAGATTGGATTACTTGGATGCTTTGCATATCTAGTTCTGTCTCAAATTTTGCCACAATATAGAAAATTGAGCTAGCTTAATGTTTTTATTGGATTCGTGTCATTCTGAGCTATAAATGAAAAATTATGGACGATTTGGTGCAGACATGTCAAGTTAATCGATTAGTTAAGATGATTATTCTAAGCTTATTAATGGTCCTGATTGAGTAAAGTCTTATAAATGAAGCATAAAGCATGACATCATGCAGTTAGGGATAGATTAGATTACTTGGACGCTTCTATTCTGTCTCAAACTTTGCAAAATATTAAAATTTTAGCTAGCTGAACGTTGGCATTGGATTCATGTCATTCTGAGCTCTAAATTAAAAGTTACACACGAGTTAGTGCGAACATGTCAAATTGATCGGCCAGTTAATATGATTATTCTAACCTGATCATTGGTCCTCATTGAGTAAAGGCTTCTAAATGAAGCATAATACATGGCATTGTGCAGTTTTGGATTTATCGGATTACTTGGACGCTTTTTTGACTCTATTTTTGTCTCAAGGGCATTGGATTCGTGTCATTTTGAACTCTAAATCAAAAGTTACGGAAGATTTAGTGCGGACATGTCAAGTTGATCGGCCAGTTAGTATGATTATTTGAAACTGATGATTGGTTTTCATTGAGTAAAGGCTTCTAAATGAAGCATAATGCATTGCATCACATGCTTTTGGATAGATTGGGTTACTTGTATGCTTTGTCGTATCTATTTTTGTCTCAAATTTTGTTACAGTATAGAAAATTGAGCTAGCTTAACGTAGGCACTAGATTCGTGTCATTCTGTGCTCTAAATAAAAAATTACATACGATTTAGTGTGGACGTGTCAAGTTGATTGCCCACTTAAAGTTATCATTCTAAACTGGTCATTGGTGCTCCTTTAGTAAAAGCTTATAAATGAATCATAAAGTGTGGCATCACGCAGTCTGAGAAAGATTGGATTAGTTGGACGCTTTGTCGTCTCTATTTTTGTCTCAAATTTTGTCAAAATATAGAAAATTTAGCTGGCTTAATGCGGGCATTGATTCTTATCATTCTGAGCCCAAAATCAAAAGTTACGAACGATTTAGTGTGGCATGTCAAGTTGATCTGGCAGTTAATATGATTATTCTCAATGGAGCATTGGTGCTCATTGAGTAAAGGCTTATAAATGAAGCATAATGCATGGCATCACATAATTTGGGATATATTGGATTACTTGGACGCTTTGTCATCTCTATTTATGTCTCAAATTTTATTAAAATATAGAAAATTTATCTAGCTTAACGTGAGCATTGGATACGCATCAAAAGTTACTAATGATTTAGTGCGGACATGTCAAGTTCATCAGTCAGTTAATACGATTATTCTAAATTGATCATTGGTGCGCATTGAGTAAAAGCTTATAAATGAAGCATAATGCATGGCATCAAACAGTTTTGGATAGATTTGAATACTTGGATGATTTGTCGTATGTATATTTCTGTCTAATATTTTGTTACAATGTAGAAAGTTGAGCTAGCTTAACGTGGGCATTGTATTTGTTTCATTCTACGGTCTAAATCAAAGTTATGGACGATTTAGTGCGGACATGCCAAGTTGATCGGCCAATAATAGTAATCATTCTAAACTAATAATTCGAGCTCAGTAAGTAAAGGCTTACAAATGAAGCATAAAGCATGGCATCACGCAGTGTTGGATAGATTGGATTACTTGCATGCCTTGTTGTATCTATTTCTGCCTCAAATTTTGTTACAATATTGAAAATTGAGCTAGCTTAACGTGCACATTGGATTTGTGTCATTCTGAGCTCTAAATCAAAACTTACGGACGATTTAGTGCAGACATATCAAGTTGATCGGCCATTTAAAGTTATCATTTTAAACTTATCATTGGTGCTCTTTGAGGAAAGGCTTATAAATGAAGCATACGACATTGCATCACGTAGTTGTGCATAGATTCGATTACTTGGACGCTTTGTCGTCTCCATTACTGTCTCAAATTTTCTCAAAATATAGAAAATTTAGCAAGATTAACGTGCACATTAGATTCGTGTCATTCTAAGCTCAAAATCAAAAGCTACAGATGATTTATTGTGGATATGTCAAGTTGATCGGCCAGTTAATATGATTATTCTAAACTGCTCACTGGTGATCAATGAGTAAAGACTTCTAAATGAAGCATAATGCATAGCATGACATAGTTTCGGATATATTTGATTTCTTGGACGCTTTGTCGTATCTATTTTTGTTCTCAAATTTCTGTTACAAAAGTTATGGACGAGTGTAGACATATCAAGTTGATCGGCTAGTTAATACAATTATTCTAAACTAATAATGCATGGCATCACATAGTTTTGGATAGATTGGTGCTCATTGAGTAAAGACTTATAAATGAATAATTGGTGCTCATTGAGTAAAGGCTTATAAATGAATAATAATGCATGGCATCACATAGTTTTGGATAGATTGGATTACTTGTATGCTTTGTCGTATCTATTTGTGTCTCTAATTTTGTTACAATATAGAAAATTGAGCTAGCTTGACGTGGACATTGGATATGTGTCATTCTGAGCTCTAAATCAAAACTTACGGACGATTTAGTGCAGATATATCAAGTTGACCGGCCATTTTAAGTTATGATTCTAAACTGATTATTGGTGCTCTATAAGTAAAAGATTATAAATGAAAATTTAGTGCAGATATATCAAGTTAACCGGCCATTTTAAGTTATGATTCTAAACTGATTATTGGTGCTCTATAAGTAAAAGATTATAAATGAAGCATAAATCATTTTCGTTTCTATTTTTGTCTCAAATTTTGTCAAAATATAAAAAATTAAACAAGTTTAACATGCGCATGTGATTCGTGTCATTCTGCGCTCAAAATCCAAAGTTATAGATGATTTACTGCGGACATGTCAAGTTGATCGGCCAGTTAATATGATTATTCTAAACTGATCAGTGCTGATCATTGAGTAAATACTTCTAAATGAACCATACTGCATGGCATCACAAAGTTTTGGATATATTTGATTACTTGAACTTTTTCGTATCTATTTTTTGTCTCATATTTTGTTACAATATACACAATTAAGCTAGCTTAACGTGGGCATTGCATTCATGCCATTCTTAGCTCTAAATCAAAAGTTACGTACGATTTAATGCGGAAATACCAAGGTGATTGGCCAGTTAATATGATTATTCTAAACTGATCATTGGTTCTCATTGATTAAAGGCTTCTAAATGAAGCATAATGCATGGCATCACATAGTTTTGGATATATTGGATTATTTGGACGCTTTTGTCGTATCTATTTTTGTCTCAAATTTTGTTACAATATAGAAAATTGAGCTATCTTAACGTGGGCATTGGATTTGTGTCATTTTGAGCTCTATATCAAAACTTATGGACGATTTAGTGCTAACATATCAAGTGCATCAGCCATTTAAAGTTATGATTCTAAACTGATCATTGGTGCTCTTTGAGTAAAAGCTTATAAATGAAGCATACAACATTGCATCACGCAGTTTGGGATAGATTGGATTACTTGGACGCTTTGTCGTCTCAATTTCTGTCTCAAATTTTGTCAAAATATACAAAATTAAGCAAACTTAACGTGCGCATTGGATTCGTGTCATTCGGAGTTCAAAATCCAAAGTTACCGATGATTTGTCAAGTTGATCGGCCAGTTAATATGGTCATTTTAAACTAATCATTGCTGCTCATTGAGTAAAGACTTCTAAATGAAGCATAATGCATGCCATCACACAGTTTTGGATATATTTGATTACTTTGATGCTTTTTCGTATCTATTTTTGTCTCAAATTTTGTTACAATATAGAAAATTAAGCTAGCTTAACGTTGGTATTGGATTCGTGTCATTCTGAGCTCTAAATCAAAAGTTACGAATGATTTAGTGCGGACATGTCAAGTTGATCGGCTAGTTAATATGATTATTCTAAACTTATCATTGGTTCTCATTGAGTAAAGACTTCTAAATGAAGCATAATGCATGACATCACATAGTTTTGGATATATTTAATTATTTGGACGCTTTGTCATATCTATTTCTGTCTCAAATTTTCTTACAATACAGAAACTTGAGCTAGCTTAACGTGAATATTGGATTTGTGTCAATATGAGCTCTAAATCAAAACTTACGGACGATTCAGTGCACACATCTCATGTTGATCGGCCATTTTAGGTTATGATTCTAAACTGATCATTGGTGCTCTCTAAGTAAAGGCTTATTAATGAAGCATACAACATTGCATCACGCAATTTGGGATAGATTAGATTACTTGGATGTTTTGTTGTCTCTATTTCTGTCTCAAATTTTGTCAAAATATAGAAAATTAAGCGAGCTTAATGTGTGAATTGGATTCGTGTCATTCGGAGCTCAAAATCCAAAGTTATGGACGATTTACTACGGACATGTCAAGTTGATCTGTCAGTTAATACGATTATTCTAAAGAGATCAGTGGTGCTCATTGAGTAAAGACCTCTAAATGAAGCATAATGCATGGCATCACAAAATTTTGGATATATTTGATTACTTGGACTTTTGTCATATCTATTTTTGTCTCAAATTTTGTTACAATTTAGAAAATTAAGTTATCTTAACGTGGGCATTGGATTCGTGTCATTCTGAGCTATAAATCAAAAGTTAAGGACGATTTAGTGCGGACATATCACGTTTATCGGTCAGTTAATATGATTATTCTAAACTGATCATTTTAAATGAACATTTTGCATGGAATCACATAGTTTTGGATATATTGGATTACTTGGACGCTTTGTCGTATCTATTTCTGTCTCAAATTTTGTCACATTATAGAAAATCAAGAAAGGTTAACGTGGGCATTGCATTCGTGTCATTCTGATCTATAAATCAAGAGTTATAGACAATTTAGTGCAGACAAGTAAAGTTGATCGACTAGTTAAAGTGATCATTCTAAACTGATCACTGGTGATCATTAGGTAAAAGCTTATAAATGAACTATAAAGCATGGCACCACGCAGTTTGAGATAGATTGGATAACGTGGATGCTTTTTCGTGTCAATTTCTGTTTTAAATTTTGCAAAATATAGAAAATTTAGCTAGTTTAACGTGGACATTGGATTTGTGTCATTCTGAGCTCTAAATCAAAAGTTATGGACGATTTAGTGTGAACATGTCAAGTTGATCGGCCAGTTAATATGACTATTCTAAACTGATCATTGGTGCTCATTGAGTAAAGGTTTATAAATGAAGCATAATGCATGACATCGTGCAGTTTGGGATTGATTGAATTATTTGTACGCTATGTCATATCTAATTTTGTCTCCAATTTTGTGACAATATAAAAAATTGAATAGCTTAACGTGGGCATTGGATTCGTATCATTCTGAGTTCAAAATCAAAAGTTATGGAAGATTTAGTGTGGATACGTCAAGTCGATCGGCTAGTTAGTACGATTATTCTAAAGTGATAATTGGTTCTCATTGAGTAAAAGCTTATAAATGAATCATAATGCATGGCATCACATAGTTTTAGATAGATTGGATTACTTGGACCGCTTTGTCGTATCTATTTGTGTCTCAAATATTGTTTCAATGTAGAAAATTGAGCTAACTCAGTGATGGCATGCATTATGCTTCATTTATAAGCCTTTACCTAATGAGCACCAATTATTAGTTTAAAATGATCATATTAACTGGCCAATCAACTTGACAAGTCCACACTAAATCGTCTGTAACTTTTGATTTAGAGCTTAGAATGACAAGAATCCAATGTCCATGTTACGGTAGCTCAATTTTCTATATTGTAAGAAAATTTGTGAGAGAAATAGATACGACAAAACGTCCAAGTAATCCAATCTATCCAAAATTGTGTGATGCCATGTATTATGCTTCATTTATAACCCTTTACTCCATGAGCCCCAATGATCAGTTTAGAATGATCATATTAACTGGCTTATTCAACTTGACATGTCGGCATTATATCGTCCCGTAAGTTTTTGTTTTAGGCTCAGAATGACACGAATCCAATGCCCGCGTTAAGGTAGCTCAATTTTCTGTATCTTGACGAAATTTGAGACAAATATAGAGACAACAAAGCATCCAAATAATCCAATCTATCCAAACTCCTTGATGACATGCATTATGTTTCATTTATAAGCCTTTATTTAATGAGCACCAATGATCAGTTTAGAATGATCACTTTAACTAGCCGATCCACTTGACATGTCCGCACTAAATCGTCCATAACGTTTGATTTAGAGCTTAGAATGACACGAATTCCATCCCCACTTTAACCTAGATCAAATTTTTATGTTTTGACAAAATTTTGATAAAAAAATAGAGTCGCCAAAGTGTCCAAGTAATCCAATCTACGCAAACCACTTGATGCCATGCTTTATGCATAATTTCTAAGCTTTTACTCATTGAGCACCAATGATCAGTTTTGAATGATCATTTTAACTCGCCGATGAACTTGATATGTACGCACTAAATCGTCCGTTACTTTTGATTTAGAGCGCAGAAACACACGAATCAAATGCCTACGTTAATCTAGCTCAATTTTCTATATTGTAACAAAATTTGAAACACAAATAGATACGATAAAGCGTTCAAGTAGTCCAATCTATCCAAAACTGTGTACTTCCATTCATTATGCTTCCTTTATAAGCCTTTACTTAATGATCACCAATGATCATTTTAGAATGATCACTTTAACTAGCCGATCAACTTGACATGTTCGCACTAAAACGTCGTAACTTTTGATTTAGAGCTCAGAATGACACGAATCCAATGCCCATGTTAAGCTAGCTCCATTTTCTATATTGTAACAAAATTTGAGACATAAATAGATATGAAAAATCATCCAAGTAATCCAATCTATCCAAAACTGTGTGATGCCATGCATTATGCTTTATTTATAAGCGTTTACTTAATCAACACCAATGATCATATTAAAATGATCACTTTAACTGGCCGATCAACTTGACATGTCCACACTGAATCGTTCGTAACTTTTAATTTAGAGCTCAGAGTGACACGAATCCAATACCCACATTAAGCTAGCTCAATTTTCTATATTGTGGCAAAATTTGAGACAGAAATAGACACGACAAAGCGTTCAAGTAATCCAATCTATCCCAAACTACGTGATGCCACACATTAATTTTCGTTTATAAGCTTTTACTATATGAGCGCCAATGATCATTTTAAAATGATCACTTTAACTTGTCGATCAACTTGTAATGTCTGCACTAAATCATATGTAACTTTTGATTTATAGCTTAGAATGACACGAATCCAATGCCCACGTTAAGCTTGTTCAATTTTCTATATTCTGATAAAATTTAAAATAGAACAAGATATGACAAAGCATCCAAGTAATCCAATCTATCAAAAATTGTGTGATGTCATGCATTATGCTTCATTTATAAGCATTTACTCATTGAGCACCAATGATAATTTTAAAATGATAACTTTAACTGGCTGATCAACTTGACATATCCGCATTAAATCGTCCGAATCTTTTGATTTAGAGCTTAGAATGACACGAATCCAATGCACACGTTACGCTAGCTCAATTTTCTATATTTTGATAAAATTTGAGACTGCAATAGAGACGGCAAACATCCAAGTAATCCAATACATCCCAAACAACATGATGCCATGCATTATTTTTCATTTAAAAGATTTTCCTCGATGAGCACCAATGATCAGTTTAGAATGATAATTCTAACAGGCCGATCAACTTGCATGTTTGCACTAAATCGTATATAACTTTTGATTTATAGCTTAGAATGACACGAATCCAATGCCCACGTTAAGCTTGTTCAATTTTCTATATCGTGACAAAATTTAACATAGAACAAGATACGAAAAAGCATCCAAGTTATCCAATCTATCAAAAACTGTGTGATGTCATGCGTTATGTTTCATTTATAAGCCTTTACTCATTGAGCACCAATGATCAGTTTAAAATGATCACTTTAACTGGCCGATCAACTTCACATGTCCGCATTAAATCGTCCAAAACTTTTGATTTAGAGCTCAGAATGACACGAATCCAATGCCCACATTAAACTAGCTCAATTATCTATATATTCACTAAATTTGAGACTGAAATAGATACGACAAAGCACCCAAGTAATCCAATCTATCCAAAATACTTGATGCCATGTATTATGCTTCAGTTATAAGCCTTTACTTAATGAGCACCAATGATCAGTTTAGAATGATCACTTTGACTGGCTTATCACCTTGACATGTCCGCACTCAATCGTCCATAACTTCTTATTTATAACTCAGAATGACACGAATCCAATGCCCACATTAAGCTAGTTCAAATTTCTATATTGTGAAAAAATATGAGACGAAACTAGATACGATAAAGAATCCAAGTAATCCAATCTATCCCAAACTGTGTGATGCCATGTCTTGTGCTTTATTTATAAGTCTTTACTCAATAAGCACCAATGATCAGTTTTGAATGATTACTTTAACTGCCCAATCAACTTGACATGTCCGCACTAAATCGTCCGTAACTTTTGATTTTGAGCTCAGAAACACATGAATCCATTGCCCACGTTAAGCTAGCTCAATTTTCTATATTTTTACAAAACTTAAGACTATAGAGATAACAAAGCGTCCAAGTAATCCAATCTATACCAAACTGCATGATAGCATGCTTTATGCTTCATTTATAAGACTTTACGTAATGAGCACCAATGATCAATTTAGAATGATCACTTTAACTGGCCGATCAACTTGACATGTCCGCACTAAATCATGTGTAACTTTTGATTTAGAGCTCTGAAACACACGAATCCAAAGCCCACTTTAATCTTGCTCAGTTTTCTATATTGTAACAAAATTTGAGACAGAAATAGATAACACATAGCATCCAAGTAATCCAAACTATCCAAAGTGTGTGATGCCATACATTACGCCTCATTTATAAGCCTTTATTCAATGAGCACCAATGATCAGTTTAGAATGATCACTTTACCTGGCCGATCAACTTGACATGTCTGCACTAGATTGTCCGTAACTTTTGATTAAGAGCTCAGAATGACATGACTCCAATGCCCAGATTAAACTAGTTCAATTTTCGATATTTTGACTTAATTTGAGAAAGAAATAGATATGACAAAGCGCCCAAGTAATCCAATCTATCTAAACTGCTTGATGCCATGCATAATGCTTCATTTATAAGCCTTTACTTAATGAGCACCACTGATCAGTTTAGAATGATCACTTTAATTGGACGATCAACTTGACATGTGCACACTAAATCGTCCTTTTGATTTAGAGCTTAGAATGACATGAATCTAGTGCCAACGTTAAGCAAGCTCAATTTTCTATTATGTGACAAAGTTTGAGACAAAAATAAATGCGACAAAGCATCCAAGTAATCCAATCCATCCCAAACTGTGTGATTCCATGCATTATTTTTTCATTTATAAGCTTTTACTCAATGAGTACGAATTATCAGTTTAAAATAAACATTTGAACTAGCCGATGACTTTTTCATGTCTCCACTAAATCGTTCATAACTTTTTTGATTTATAGTTCAGAATGACACGAATCCAATGCCCAAATTAAACCAATTCAATTTTCAATACTGTGATAAAAATTTGAGACAAAACTAGATACGAAAAAATGTCCAAGTAATCCAATCTATCCTAAACTCTGTGATTCCATGAATTATGCTTCATTTATAAGCCTTTACTCAATGGGCACCAATAATCAGTTTAGAATGATCAATTTAACTGGCCGATAACTTAACATATCTGCACTTAATCATCCGTAACTTTTGATTTAGAGCTGAGAAGGACACGAATCCAATGCCAACGTTAAGCTAGCTCAATTTTCTATATTGTACAAAAATTTTAGACAAAAATAGGCATGCCAAAGCGTCCAAGGAATCGAATCTATCCAAAACTGTGTGATACCATGCATTATGCTTCATTTATAACCCTTTGCTCAATGAGCACCAATGATCAGTTTAGAATGATCGCTTTAGCAGGCCGATCAACTTGATATGTCCGCACTAAATCATTATCCGTAACTTTTGATTTAGAGCTTAGAATGACACGAAACCAATGCCGACGTTAAGTTATCTCAATTTTCTGTATTATGAAAAAATTGGAGACAGAAATAGAGACAAAAAAGAGTCCAAGTAATCCAATCTATTTAAACTCCTTTATTCCATGTATTATGCTTCATTTATAAGCCTTTAATTACCGAGCACCAATGATCAGTTTAGAGTGATCACTTTAACTGACCGATCAACTTCTCATGTCTGCACTAAATCGTACGTAACGTTTTATTTAGAACTCACAATGACACAAATCCAGTGTCCATGTTAAGCAGGCTCAATTTTCTATATTGTGACAAAATTGGAGACAACAATAGATACGACAAAACGTCCAAGTAATCCAATCCATTCCAAACTGCATGATGCCATGCATTTTTTTTTTCATTATTAAGCTTTTACTCAGTGAGCACCAATGATCAGTTTAGAATGATCATTTTAACTAGCCGATCAAGTTGTCAAGGCTCCACTAAATCGTCCATAACATTTGATTTATAGCTCAAAATCACATGAATCCAATGCCCACATTAAGCTACGTCAATTCTATATTGTGACAAAATTTGAGATAGAACTAGATACGACAGAGCCTCTAAGTAATCCAATATATCCAAAACTGTGTGATGCCATGCATTATGCTTCATTTGCATTATGCTGCATTTATAATTCTTTACTTAATGAGCACCAATGATCAGATTAGAATGATCATTTTAACTGGCAACTCAACTTGACATGTCTGCACTAAATCGTGAGTAACTTTTGATTCAAAGCTCATAATGACATTAATCCAATGCCCACGTTAAGCTAGCCCAATTTTCTATATTGTAATAGAATATGAGATAGAAATGGAGACTAAAAAGCGTCGAAGTAATCCAGTATATCCCAAAATGCGTGATGCCCACGTTAATCTAGCTCAATTTTATATGGTTTGATAAAATTTGAGACAGAAATAGAGACGACAAAGCATCCAAGTAATCCAATATATCCCAAACTACGTGATGTCATGCTTTATGCTTCATTTATAAGCATTTACTTAATCAGCACCAATGATCAGGTTAGAATGATCACTTTAACTATCTGATTACCTTGACATGTCTGCACTAAATCGTCCGTAACTTATGATTTAGAGTTTAGAATAACACAAATCCATTGGCCACGTTAAGCTATCTCAATTTTCTATATTTTGACAGAATTTGAGACGGAAATAGAGACGAAAAATCATCAAAGTAATCCAATCTATCGAAACTGTTTGATGCCATGCATTATGCTTCATTTATAAGCCTTTACTTAATGAGCACCAATGATCAGTTTAGAATAATCACTTTAACTGGACACTACACTTGACATGACCTTACTAAATCGTACGTAACTTTTGATTTACAGCTCAGAATGACACGAATCTAATGCCCACATTAAGCTAGTTCAATTTTTTATAATGTGAAAAAATTGGAGACAGAACGAGATATGACAAAGCATCCAAGTTATCCAATCTATCCAAGACATTGTGATACCATGCATTATTCTTCATTTTTAAGCCTTTACTCAATGCGGACCATTGATCAGTTTAGAATGATCACTTTAACTGGCCGATCAAGTTGACATGTCCGCACTAAATCATCCATAACTTTTGGTTTAGAGCTTAGAATGACACGAATTCATTACCCACGTTAAGCTAGCTCAATATTCTATATTTTAACAAAAATTTAGATAGAAATAGAGATGACAAAGAGTCGAAGTAATCCAGTCTATCCAACTGCTCGATGCCATGCATTATGCATCATTTATTTAGAATGATCACTTTAACTGGCCGATAACCTTGAAATGTCCCCACTAAATCGTCTTTTAATTTAGAGCTCAATTTTCTATATTGTAAAAAAATTTGAGACGGAAATAGATACGATAAAGCGACCAAGTAATCCAATCTATCCAAAACCGTGTGATGCCAACCATTATGCTTCATTTATACACTACAAGAAAACATGCGATTTGCGACCATGGTTGTGGTCGCAAAATACTAGTCGCAAAAAAAGTAGTCGCAAATCAGTCGCACATTTGCGACTGATTTGCGACCACGGGAATAGTGGTTCTTTTGCGACTAATTTGCGACCACAAGGTGGTGACTACTTTTGCGACTAATTTGCCACTGAATTTCCGTAACAAATTTTGCTACTGTTTTCCGTAACAAATTCACCCGAGTACGTAATGCTTCAAGAACAAAACGCGTTGATTAAAGCACAAAACACGCAGATTATGGAAAGAAATGAGAAGATTGAAGTGCTCAACAGAGAAAACCAGAAGAAGATCTCGAGCTTGGAGATGCTCCTCGGATATATTCAATGGACGGATCCCACATTCGCGTCCTATATGCGGGATAATGATTGCACATACTTCTACCCGTAGACTGTACGCGGCTGAGGCTACCGAGTCCATAAAGACGGCCTCGTTCATCCGGAACAGATGACTACAAAATAACAAAAACATAATTTAAATAATAAATTTAATTATTTAATTAATTACAAAAATATGTTAAAATAAAAAAGTTTGAAAATTTTTTTTTACCTGAAGGAAGATCTCATTCTTCCGTGCTTGAGTCAGCTCCATTGGACGGGAGGTTCCATCGGATGTTTCTATTGGATCGACCTCCACGATCGCCATCTTCTCTTGGATGTTTTGTTCGTATGCTTCACAGATTTGTTTTGCTTTCAAATCTACATACGAACCATCTGGTCTTGTGTGAGTCTTTATAAAGACCTCACCTATTGAGACTGGTCGTCCCAAATTATGTTTCTTCACAGATATTAAAATATTATTTAATTGCTACCAAAAATGTTAATTAAATAAAAAAAATTTTGACTTACCATTTCTTGCTGGACCTGAATATAGGATTTTTGGCCCGATAAATGTTTATGCGGGCCAAGACCGTCCCGAGCGGAGTTGCGGTTATAAGAGGATTTCTTACTCCTCTCGGTAGATGTTTCTGTTCCCCAATAGTCTGTCATAATTTTGTACAAACTTGGGGAAATCCATCTGGGAGATTTTCCGGTTGTATGAACCGTGCTCACCATCCCTTTCATCCGCCTTACGCAGACGGCCTCCAATTCTTTTCGTACCACCGGGGTGATCAGAGGATCCCAGGTGTACGATTGCTTGAAATTAAATGAGAAAATATTAATATATATTATTTATATTTTATAAAATATGTACACAATTTAAAAAACAAAACTTACCGCAAACTCTATGAAATATTTTTCCTGCCTCTCAGGAGGTACGACTGTCCAATTGTAGTACGGACCGTCAAATTTATTTTTCAAAATTTTTGCGATTTGACGAGTAATAGCCCCGTTATCGCGGTCAAACATAATATTTATTAAAAAAATTTAAATTTATATTAATATAATTTCAATTTTAATAAATATTTATTAAAAAAATTTATTATTTATAAAAAATGCTTACCACATTGTATTAGGAGCCGCTTCTTGAGAAAGCACAGTCAAATACTGCTCGCGGCCCGGAGTTTGTAACAAACTATCAAGAGTAATAGTTTGTTCATCCGTTCTCGTTTCGCAATTGGGAATTTGTTCCTCCTCATGTTCATCCGATTCCTGAAACCGTGGAGGTGTTTGGGTTTCAGGAACGGAGTGAGGAACAAAATTGTATTGGGGAGGGAGCCGCGATGCCGCTCTATTAGCGGATGGTGAAGGGTTCGAGGAGGCCGAAGAGGTTCCTCAGCCGGAAGACGATCCGAAAGATCGTCTTCCACGACCTCTCAACGACCTACCACTACTTGCCATTTATAGAAATAGTGTTTTTTTAAAGTGTTTAGGAAGTGTTTTTGAGAGAGTTTTGTAAAGTAGTTTGAGAGATTTGTGAAAAATGAGGGAAAACCATCGGGTATTTATAGATTTTTTTGCGACCACGGATGTGGTCGCAAATCAGTCGCAATGACTGATTTGCGACTGATTTGCGACTACCAATTAATTTGGTGGGAACCAAAAACGTTCAAACTCCCTCCAAATTAATTGGTAGTCGAAAATAGGTCGCAAATTCGCGACTGATTTGCGACCACGGGTACATTTATCGAAACTGTAATTGTGGTCGCAAATCAGTCGCAAATTTGCGACTGATTTGCGACTACCAATTAATTTGGTGGAGTTTGAACGTTTTTGGTTTTTTCAACCTCCCTCCAAATTAACTGGTAGTCGCAAATCAGTCGCATCTTTGCGACTGATTTGCGACCACAATTACATTTATCGAAACTGTAAATGTGGTCGCAAATCAGTCGCAAATGTGCGACTGATTTGTGACTACCAGTTAATTTAGTGGGACTTTGAACGTTTTCGATTTTATCAAAGTCCCACCAAATTAATTGGTGGTCGCAAATTAGTCGCACATTTGCGACTGTTTTGCGACCACATGTAATTTATTGCTTGTAGTCGCAAATCAGTCGCAAATTAGCGACTGATATGCGACTACATCAGCATTTGCGACTGATTTGCGACTGCACATAAATTTTTAGAATGTAGTCGCAAATCAGTCGCAACTATATGGAATTTTTTGTGACTGAAATGCGACCACATTGCCAAAGCAGTTGCAAAGTGGTGGCAAATCAGTCACAAATAATTCCCTAAACCCTAAATTTTGAGATTTTGAGGAATGCATATAATTATATAAGATTGAGACATTGATTATAAGTTATAAAAATTTCAATTACTATGAAAACAATAACATTTCCCAAATTTTCAAATAACTTACCTAAAATCCTTAACAAATTTACTTAACCTTATACTTCTTATATACATTCCAAATGTTATCTAAATATGAAATCATTACAAATATTGTTTTCAATATATGTTATCACTTCTAATGATTAGTAGTCTTATAGAATAGAAATAAAAGTTTTAAATGTGGAAAATACTTAGGGGAAATGTAAATTTACCATCTGTGGTCGTAAATCAGTCGCCAATTTGAGACTAATTTGCGACTGCACATCAAATTTTTAGAATGTGGTCGCAAATCAGTAGCGAATTTGCGACTGATTTGCGACTACATCAAATTTTTGCGACTGAAATCAGATTTGATGTTCATAAACCGAGCAGCTAAAGATAATTGTGAGTGCCCTTCATGACAACCATCATACAATGGATTTTTTGCAGCTTCTAACATATTGTAAAACTTTTCTGCTTCTTCATTAGGCCGTTCTTCTTCATAATTATAATTATAATTTTCTTCGTTCTGATTATAGTATTGATGATGATCATCAGTCGTTGTCTCACGAAATGCATCTGTCACCATTTCAACATATCTATTACCAGATATACCAACTGTTTCATCACTACTACAATCACATCCCTGATTTCTTGGTACATCACCCCGACTAGTACTACTCATCCCTAACTGAACATTCAGCTCTTCTCCATGTTTATACCAAATATAATAATTTGGCATAAACCCTCGACTATATAGATGACTCCATATTTTTCGTCCAGGAATAAATTTATCATTTTTGCAATTAATACAAGGACAGAAAAACTTACCTCCACTACTTTGAGCTATAGGTTGACTACTTGCAAAATTCATGAACTGCTCCATGCCTTGTGCAAATTCTGCCGAGATATTTCTTGTTTCATTATCGATTATTCTGTACATCCAATCTCTCAAATTGTTATAATTTCCCCTCACGTTTTACAAAACTTTTTACTTTTGATTTCACAAATGAGAGAATGGGATGGTGCATATATATACAACATTTTGAGACTACTTTGCGACTACTTTGCAACTGATTTGCCACTACTTTGCGACTACAGCCATGTAGTCGCTTAAATGTCGTTATACCTAACACGCACATGTTTTTTATGGTGGGACTTTGCCACCACTTTGTTACTGCAGAGCCACTACATACCGTAGTCGCAAATTGGTCGCATTTTTAGCGACCAATAAGAAACTACCACCTGATTTTCCATATGTAGTCGCTAATCAGTTGCAAAATAGCGACTGATTAGCGACTACCAGGGTCAGTCTCAAGGCAGTCGCATCTCAGTCGCTAATTGGTTGCATATTGCGACTGATTTGTGACCACCCTTATTGGTCACATATTTGCGACCAATTTGCGACTACTATTCCGTAGTCGCAAATTAGTCGCTAAACCATGGCAAATGTGGTCGCAAAAATTGCGACCACGTATGTAGTCGCAAATTGCAGTTGCAAATTGGCAGTTTTCTTGTAGTGCAATTCCCACGTTAAGGTAGATAAATTTTCTATCTTTTGACAAAATTTGAGATGGAAGTAGAGACGACAAAGTGTCTAAGTAATCCAATCAATCCCAAACTGCGTGATGCCATGCATTGTGCTTCATTTATAAGCTTTAACTCAATGAGCACCAATGATAAGTTTAGAGCAATCATATTAACTGGCCGATCAACTTGACACATGTCCGCAATAAATCGTCTGTAACTTTTGATTTAAAGCTTAGAATGACATGAATCCAATGCATTCGTTAAGCTATCTCAATTTTCTATATTTTTACAAATTTTCCAAATATTCGATGGCTCAATCGGAATATCCGATGGCTATCTTCCGAATATCCGATGGCTCAATATGAATTTGGTGATATCCCTGTGCCAAATAGATCTTTGAGAACAAGGTCGCACCTCTGAGTTGTTCCAACAACTTATCAATTCGTGGTATGGGTACTTGTTCTTTACCGTAACCCGATTCAATCCCCGATAATCGATGCAAAGCCTAAAGCTTCCATCCTTCTTTTTCACAAACAGCACCGGTGCACCCCAAGGTGACTCACTCGGCCTGCTGAATCCTTTATCCAACAGTTCTTCCAACTGTTTCTTTAACTCAGCCATCTCGGCTGGAGCCATACAATATGGCGCTTTCGAGATTGGGGCAATCCCTGGTTCCAATTCAATCCTGAATGCATCCGACCTATCAGGTGGTAACCTGGACAAGGCATGGAACACATTTGCGAATTCATTGACCACTGGGATATCCTTTAACTTACAAAGCAATGTGAAGCCCTGGAATCAAACAGGACATGTGTTTCAACACTGCCCACAACCAAGGTCCCTACACATTCATCTTGAATGCTAAGTACCCTACTGTTTATGCATGCCATGCAATGCTCGATTTTATTTAATAGTTAGGGTTATGTACGTACCAGTGATCGAGTTGTACCTGCCCGTATCACCCATGTCCCGCGATAGCTCATAAACCCGCAGTGTTGCGGCCTGCCTCTTAGCCGCTGGTGCGATTATCCCACAGTAGTCCTTTCGTTTGAGTTGCCTTTCGGCTGTCCCTTTGGGGCAATCCTTCCTGATGTGGCCTGACATACCTCAGTTGAAACAAGTTCTCGAGTCAGCACTCGGCAGTCCTTGCTGTCTGTAATCCATCTTTGGGCAGTTTCGGGTAGCATGTTCCTTGTTACCGCAACTTGCACATGCTTCCATCGCCTTCCCGCATTCCCCACTGTGCCTCCTACCGCATGTCTTGCATTCCCTAGCTTTTCCTAGGGGTTTGCTGGAATCATCAACCTTATCCCACTTTTTTTTACGATCACCACCACTTGACTGGCCATAACGATTCGGGACTTTGGATTCCTTCAACCGAATCTCCTCCTCGATCCCCTCCTCGATCAAGGCAGCCCTTTCCACCAGTTCAGTGACTGAACCGAACTTCTGCGCCAAGCAGTGGTTACGGATTTCAACCCTTAGTCCACGCATGAACCGGCCCACTTGCCTAAGTTCATCTTCAAGATCTCTTCCCGCAGAACGCCTTAAGCGGTTAAATTCTTCTTCATATTGCTGGACAGTTCGGTTTCCTTGAACCAATTCCAGGTATGAACACTCCAATCGGTCCCACGCCTCTGGTGGAAAGAATTTCTTATTGAATTCTCCTTCAAACTCCTTGAAGGTTTGAATCCTTTCACCGAACCGTTTATCCACGGCAACCCACCAGTTATGCGGATCCCCTTCCAGGAAGTGGACTGCGATATCCTTCCGGTTGTCACCGGGACACCTAGTTGACTGAAAGTTCCTCACCAATCGATTCTTCCACTCGTCAGCCTTAATCGGGTCAGAGCCCTCAGTGAAACTACCTGTTTTCAGGTGTATCATGTGTTCAAGGATGCTCAGGTAACCCACCTTCTTTTTAGCAGACTTAAGTGCGTCATCTAGGATGACCACATCCTGGTTCTCCATAGGAACCAGTTCTTCGCCCATGTGTGGCACCTCATGAACCGGTGCCTTGGGCTTAACCGCCTCAGTCAGTATAGCCAACTGACTTATCACGGTCCTCATTGTGTTCCACATTTCCTGTGGGCTCGGAACCACATTAGGATTTGCATCCGCGGCTTCCTGGTCGCGTTATCCTTCTTCTCCCGCATGTGTGCGATGAGCAGTAGACTCCTCATCCTCACCTTCCAGATGGTCCTGCTCAGTTGCCGCAACATGCGCCATACAAGGCTCAATTAAATTCGGATTTGGCAAGGCTCCAATATTTTGGCTTGGTTCACCACCTCTTGCCTTATCCTTCTTGCTTTTCCCAGTCTTGTCACTCTTGCCCATCTGCAAAACCGTTTAGTTAGTCTCAACATTTAATATGTGCAAGACCTGGTGCCCAATGAGTGGTGTCTATTTAACCCACATATAACCCGTCCTAGGACCAAGCATGCTCTGATACCAACTTCAAACACCCTTCCCGGATTATCAGTCCGAAGAGGTTGTCCCCTTTCGGATTCACCAAGGAATTCCGAGTCTAAGGTCCATATTGTAGGGTCCTTTATTTAGTCTAAGTCCGAATTTGAGTTATTCTGAGATTCATTAGTTTTTAGAGTCATTTGTTAGAGTCATAATATAAAAGATCCGGATTTTTATTTAAGTAAGAATATGATTCGTTACAACATGATAGTTTGCCCGAAGGCTTACACATTCAAACGATCCTAACTACCCAGACCAATACACCACCCATATACTCGGGCCACCAGCCTTGCGCTCAAGCCAAATCCTTTCCACGATCACCATCTTTTCCTGAAAAAGCCACATAATTATCCTGGACTTAACCAACATTACTCGATAAGGCTTTAGAAAATGCATGAATGAATGCAACTCATGCAAAGCCCATCAATTCTCTGAGTTTAGCTTAAAATTCGACCAAGACACACTTGGTTCGGTCTTGGACAGATCCGATTGACCAACCGGCCAAGGTAGGAATCACCCGAATTCTTTGGCCAGCCGATACTTGCCCTGAAAGACTCGATCCGGTCTATGGGCAGGCCAGGCCGATTATCTGACCCGGAAGGTTTCACCCAATCCTGACCACTCGGCCCAGTTTACCCAACTATCCCCCCTTGGATTCCCTTGCTCGCCGAACCACCGCCAAAGAGGAATCCAAGTATGAAAGGGTAAGGGATTACTCACCTCGACCACGCTTAGCCCTTAATCGCGTACCGTCACTGTTGGTTTCCTGATCCAAGGTTCACGATCTCTACCTCACTCGTTCTAACACTTATCGAATATTGCCTTAGAAAAATTCTATGATTTTTCCTCTCCAGCGTGCCTTGTACCGACCCTAAGCCTTATATTTATAGGGCACGTGGTCGGTTTTCACGAACAGTCATGGCTTTTGTTCGACCAATCAACGTTTGTAGTCGAACCGTTGTGCCTGGTCGTGGCACTGATTCGGCACCAACTGCCCGAGCCAATGCTAGCTGGCCAGTTGGCCCAGCTACCAACCAGCTCGTCCAACTGCCGGCCAGCTCACCCAACTGCCGGCCAGCTCACCCAACTGCCGGCCAGCTCGCCCAGCTGCCAGCCAGCTCTCCCTGCTGCCGGCCAGCTTGCCCAACTGCCGGCCAGCTCGCCCAACCGATCCTTACTGAGGATCGGGGGTGTTACAATAATCATATTAACTGGCCGATCAAATTGACATGTCCGCGATAAATCATCCGTACCTTTTGATTTTGAGCTCAGAATGACAGGTACTTTAAGCTAGATAAATTTTCTATATTTTGACAAATTTTGAGACGGAAGTAGAGACGACAAAGCTACAAGTAATCCAATCTCTCCCAAACTGCGTGATGTCATGCATTATGCTTCATTTAAAAGCATTTACTCAATGAGACCTAATGATCAGTTGAGAATAATCATATTAACAAGCCGATAAACTTGTCACACATCCGCACTAAATCATCTTTAACTTTTGATTTAGAGCTCCGAATGACACGAATAAAAGGCCTACGTTAAGCTAGCTCAATTTTCAATATTTTGACAAAATTTGAGACAAAAATAGAGACGACAAAGCGTCTTAGTAATCCAATCTATCCAAACTCCTTGATGCCATGCATTATGCTTCCTTTCTAAGCCGTTACTTAATGAGCACCTCAGTTCAGACTGATCACTTTAACTAACCGATCAACTTGACATGTCCGCACTAAATCGACGTAAATTTTGATTTAGAGCTCAGAATGACACGAATCCAGTGCCCACGTTAAGCTACCTCAATTTTCTATATTGTGACAAAATTTGAGACATAAATAGTCACGACAAAGCGTCGAAGTAATCTAGTCTATCCAAAATCGTGTGATGCCATGCATTATGCTTCATTAATAAGCCTTTACTCAACGAGCACCGATGATCAGTTTAGAATAATCATATTAACTGGCCGACCAACTTAACATGTCCGCACTAAATCGTTCGTAACTTTTGATTTTGAGCTCATAGTGTCACGAGTCCAGTGCCATCATTAAACTAGATAAATTTTCTATATTTTGAAAAAAATTTGAGACAGAAGTAGAGACGACAAAGCATCCAAGTAATCCAATCTATCCCAAACTGCGTAATGCCATGCATTATGCTTCATTTATAAGCCTTTACTCAATTAGAACCAAAGATCAGTTTAGAATAATCATATTAACTGGCCGATTAACTTGACTTGTCCGCACTAAATCGTCTCTAACTTTTGATTTAGAGATTACAATGACACGGATCCAATTTCAATGTTAAGCTAGCTCAATTTTCTGTATTTAAAAAATATTGAGATAGAAATAGAGACAACTAACCTTCCAAGTAATCCAATATATCCAAAGTGTGATACCATGCATTATGCTTAATTTATAAGACTTTACTCAATGAGCACCAATGATCAGTTTAGAATGATCAATTTAACTGGCTGATCAACTTGACATGTCCGCACTAAATCATTCGTAACTTTTGATTTAGAGCGAATCAACGAAACCAAAGCCCACGTTTAACTAGCTCAATTTTCTATATTTTGAGAAAGTTTGAGACAAAAATAGATACAGCAAGGTGTCCAAGTATTCCAATCAATCCCAAATTGCGCGATGCCATGCATTATTTTTCATTTTTAAGCTTTTACTAAATGATCACCAATGATCAGTTTAGAATGATCATTTTAACTAGCCGATCAACTTGTCATGTCTGCACTAAATCATTCCTAGATTTTTATTTATAGGTCAGAAAGACAGGAATCCAATGCCCATATTAAACTAGTTCAATTTTCTATATTATGTCTAAATTTGAGACAAAACTAGATACGACAAAGCGCCCAAGTAATCCAATCTATCAAAAACTGTTTGATGCCATGCATTATGCTTCATTTATAAGCCTTTACTCAATGAGCACCAATGATCATTTTACACTGATCAATTTAACTGGCCGATCAATTTGACATGTCTGCACTAAATCGTCCGTAACTTTTAATTTTGAGCTTAGAATGATACGAATTCAATGCACATGTTAAGCTAGCTCAACTTTCTATATTTTGACAAAATTTGACATTGAAATAGAGACGACAAAGCGTTCAAGTAATCCAATTTATCCAAAAATGTGTGATGTCATGCATTATGCTTCATTTATAAGCCTTTACTTAATGAGTACCAATGATTTGTATAGAATGATCACTTTAACTGGCCATTCAACTTGACATGTCTGCACTGAATCTATCATAACTTTTGATTTAGGGCTTAGAATAACAGGAATCCAATGCATACGTTAAGCTAGCTCAGTTTTCTATATTTTGACAAAATTTTAGACAAAAATAGAGAGGACAAATCGTCCAAGTAATCCAATTTATCCAAACTCCTTGATGCCATGCGTTATGCTTCATTTTTAAGCCTTTACTTAATGAGCACCAATTATCAGCTTAGAATGATCACTTTAACTGGCCAATCAATTTCACATGTCCGCTCTAAATTGTCCGTAACTTTTGATTTAGAGCTCAGTATGACATGAATCCAATGCCCACATTAAGCTAGATCAATTTTCTATATTTTGACATAATTGACGAAAGAAATAGAGACATCAAAGCGTCCAAGTAATCCAATCTATCCCAAACTGCGTGATGCCATGCTTTATGCATCATTTATTAGCCTTTACTCAATGAGCACCAATGAGAAGTTTAGAATGATCATTTTAACTGCCCGATCAACTTGTCATTTTGCACTAAATCGTTCATAACTTTTAGTTTATAGCTCATAATGACAAAAATCCAATGCCCACATTAAGCTAGTTCAATTTTCTATATTGCGACAAAATTTGAGTTAGAACTAGATATGACAAAGCGTTCAAATAATCCAATCTATCCAAAACTGCGTGATGCCATGCTTTATGCTTCATTTATAAGCATTTACTTAATGAGCACCAATGATAAGTTTAGAATGATCACTTTAACTGGCCAATCAACTAGACATGTCTGCACTAAATCGTGTTTAACTTTTGACTTAGAGCTCAGAAACACATGAATCCAGTGACCACGTTAAGGTAGCTTAATTTTCTATATTATAACAATATTTGAGACAAAAATACATACGACAAATCGTCCAATTAATAAAACCTATCCAAAACTGTGTGATGCAGTTCATTATGCTTCGTTTATAAGTCTTTACTCAATGACCACCAATGATCAGTTTAGAATGATCACTTTAACTGGCCGATCAACTTGACATGTCCGCACTAAATCTTCTGTCACTTTTGATTTAGAGCTCAGAATGACATGAATCCAATGCTCACTTTAATCTGGCTCAATTTTCTATATTGTGACATAATTTAAGACAGAAATAGAGACAACAAAGCACCCAAGTAATCCAATCTATCGAAACTGCTTGATGCCATGCGTTATGCTTCATTTATAAGCCTTTACTTAATGATCAGTTTAGAATGATCACTTTTACTGGCCGATTAACTTGACATGTCCGCACTAAATCGTCTATAACTTTTGATTTAGTGCTCAGAATGACACGAGTCTAGTGCCCACATTAAGCTAGCTAAATTTTCTATATTGTGACAAATTTTGAAACAAAAATAGATATGAAAAAGCGTCCAAGTAATAGAATCCATCCTAAACTGCGTGATGCCATGCATTATTTTTAATTTATAAGCTTTTACTCAATGACCAGCAATGATAAGTTTAGAATGATCATTTTATCTGGCCGATGATTTTTTCATGTCTGCACTAAATCGTCCATATCTTTTGATTTATAGCTCAGAATGATACGAATCCAGTGCCCACATTAATCTAGTTCAATTCTCTATATTTGAGATTTAAATATTATACGACAAAGCTTCCAAGTAATCCAATCTATCCAAAGGTGCGTGATGTCATGCATTATGGTTCATTTATAAACCTTAGCTTAATCAGCAACAATGATCAGTTTAGAATGATCACTTTAACTGGCCACTCAACTTGACATGTCTATATCGTTCGTAAGTTTTGATTTTAAGCTCATAATGAAACAAATCCAATGCCCACATTAAGCTAGCTCAATTTTCTATATTGTCAAAAACTTTTGAGACACAAATAGACTCGACAGAGTGTCCAAATAATCCAATCTATCCAAAATTGTGTCATGCCATGCATTAAACTTCATTTATATGCCTTTACTCAATGAGCACCAATGATCAGTTTTGAATAATCATATTAACTGGCCGATCAACTTGACATGTCCGCACTAAATCGTCCCTATCTTTTTTATTTTGAGCTCAGAATGACACGGAGACAGTGCCCATGTTAAGCTAGATAAATTTTCTATATTTTGACAACATTTGAGACAGAAGTAGAGACGACAAAGTGTCCTTGTAATCCAATCTATCCCAAACTGATTGATGCAATGCATTATGCTTCGTTTATAAGCCTTTACTCAATGAGTACCAATGATCAGTTTAGAATAATCATATTAACTGGCCGATCAACTTGACATGTCTACACTAAATCGTCAGTACCTTTTGATATTGAGCTCATAATGACACGAATCCAATGCCCTCGTTAAGCTAGCTCAATTTTCTTTATTGTAACAAAATTTGGGACAGAATAGACATGACAAATCGTCCAAGTCATCCAATCTATCCAAAATTGTGTGATGCCATGTGTTGAGCTTCATTTTTAAGCCTTTACTCAAGGAGCACCAATGATCAGTTTAGAATAATCATATTAACTTGCCGATCAACTAGTCATGTCCGCACTAAATTTTCCATAACTTTTGATTTAGAGCTCAGAATGACACGAATCCAATGCTCACGCTAAGCGAGCTCAATTTTCTATAATAAGGCAAAATTTGAGACATAAATACAGACGAAAAAGCATCCAAGTAATCCAATTTATCAAAACCGCTTGATGTCATGCTTTATGCTTCACTTATAAGCCTTTAATTAATGAGCACTAATGATCTGTTTAGAATAATCATTTTAACTAGCTGATCAACTTGACATGTCCGCACTAAATCGTACGTAACTTTTGATTTTGAGCTCATAATGAAACGAATCCAATGCAAGCGTCAACGTAGCTCAATGTTCTATATTTTGACAAAATTTGAGACAGGTATAAGGACAACAAAATGTCCAAATAATCCAATCTATCCAAACTCCTTGATGCCATGCAATATGCTTCATTTATAAGCCTTTACTTTTTGACCACGAATGATCAATTTAGAATGATCACTTTAACTTGCCGATCAACTTTACATGTCCGCATTAAATCACCCGTAACTTTTGATTTAGAGCTCATAATGACATGAATCCAATACCCACGTTAAGCTAGCTCAATTTTCTAAATTGTAAAAAAAATTGGACATAGAAATAGATACGACAAGGCATCCAAATAATCCAATCCATCCCAAACTGCATGATGGCATATATTATTTTCATTATTAAGCTTTTACTCAATGAGCACCAATGATCAGTTTAATATGATCATTCTTATTAGCTGATGAATTTTTCATGTCTGCACTAAATCGTCCATAACTTTTGATTTATACCTCAGAATGACACGAATCCAATGCCCACATTAAGCTAGTTCAATTTTCTATATTGTTACAAAACTTGAGATAGAAATAGGTTTGAAAAAGCGTTCAAGTAATCCAATCTATCTAAAACTGTGTGATGCCATGCATTATGCTTCATTTATAAGCCGTTACTCATGGAGCACAAATGATCAGTTTAGAATGATCACTTTAACTGGCCGATCAACCTTACATATATGCATTAAATCATCCGTAACTTTTGATTTGGAGCTTAGAATGACACGAATCGAATGCCCACGATAAGCTAGCTCAATTTTCTATATTGGAACAAAATTTGAGACGGAAATAGATACGACAAAGCGTCCAAGTAATCCAATCCATTCCAAACTGCGTGATGCCATGAATAATTTTTTATTATTAAGCTTTTACTCATTGACCACCGATGATCAGTTTAAAATGATCATCTTAACTGGTGGATCAACTTGTGATGTCTACACTAAAGCGTCCATAACTATTGATTTATAGCTCAGAATGACACGAATCAAATGGCCACATTTAGCTAGTTTAATTTTCTATATTTTGACAAAATTTGAGATAGAAATAGACACGAAAAACCGTCCAAGTAATCCAATCTATCCAAAACTGTGTGATGCCATGCATTATGCTTCATTTCTAAGCCTCTACCCAATGAGCACCAATGATCAGTTTAGAATAATCATATTAACTGGCCGATCAAATTGACATGTACGCACTAAATCGTCAGTAACTTTTGATTTTGATCTCAGAATGACACGAATCCAGTATCTACTTTAAGCTAGATAAATTTTCTATATTTTGAACAAATTTTGAAATGAACGTAGAGACGACAAAGTGTACAAGTAATCCAATCTCTCCCAAACTGCGTGATGGCATGCATTATACTTCATCTATAAGAATTTACACAATGAGACCCAATGATCAGTTTAAAATAATCATATTAACAGGCCGATAAACTTGACACATATACGCACTAAATCGTTTGTAACTTTTGAATTAGAGCTCAGAATGACAGGAATCAGATGCCTACGTTAAGCTATCTCAATTTTCTGTATTTTGACGAAATTTGAGAAAAAAATAGAGACAACAAAGCGTTCAAGTAATCCAATCTATCCAAACTCCTTGATGCCATGCATTATGCTTCATTTTTATGCCTTTACTTAATGAGCACCAATGATCAGTTCAGAATGATTACTTTAACTCGCAGATCAACTTGACATGTCCGTACTAAGTCGTACGTAACTTTTCATTTAGAGCTTAGAATGACACGAATCCTGTGCCCACGTGAAGCTAGCTAAATTTTCTATATTGTGACAAAATTTGAGAGGGAAATAGACACGGCAAAGCATCCAAGTAATCCAGTCTATCCAAAATTGTGTTATGCCATGGATTATGCTTCATTAGTAAGTATTTACTTAATGAGCACCAATGATCAGTTTAGAATAATCATAACAACTGGCCGATCAACTTAACATTTCTGCATTAAATCGTCCGTAACATTTTTTTGAGCTTATAATGACACAAGTCCAGTGCCAACATTAAGCTAGATAAATTTTCTATTATCAGAAAATTTAAGACAGAAGTAGAGACGACAAAGCGTCCAAGTAATCCAATCTATTCCAAATTGCGTGCTGCCATGCATTATGCTTCATTTATAAGCCTTTACTCAATGAGCACCAAAGATCAGTTTAGAATAATCATATTAACTGGCTGATCAACTTGACTTGCCCGCACTAAATCATCTCTAACTTTTGATTTAGAGCTTAGAATGACACGAATACAATTCCAATGTTAAGCTAGATACATTTTATGTATTTAACAAAATTTAAGACATAAATAGAGACAACAAAGCTTCCAAGTAATCCAATATATCCAAACTGTGTGATACTATGCTTTATGCTTCATTTACAAGACTTTACTCAATGAGCACCAATGATCAGTTTAGAATTATCAATTTAACTGGCCAATCAACTTGACATGTCCGCACTAAATCGTCCGTATCTTTATATTTAGAGCTCAGAATGAAACGAATCCAAAGTCCACGTTAAACTAATTCAATTTTCTATATTTTGAGAACGTTTGAGACGAAAATAGATACAACAAAGTGTCCAAGTAATCCAATCAATACCAAATTGCATGATGCCATGCATTATTTTCCATTTATTAGATTTTACTTAATGAGTACCAATGATCAGTTTAGAATGATCATTTTAACTATCCGATCAACTTGTCATGTCTGCACTAAATCATCCATAATTTATGATTTATATCTCAGAATAAGAGGAATCCAATGCCCACATTAAGCTAGTTCAATTTTCTAAATTATGACAAAATTTGAGACAAAACTAATTAGGACAAATTGCCCAAGTAATCCAATCTATCAAAAACTGTGTGATGCCATGCATTATGCTTCATTTATAAGCCTTTACTCAATTATCACCAATGATCATTTTATAATGATCACTTGAACTGGCCGATCAACTTGACATGTCCGCACTAAATCGTCCATAACTTTTGATTAAGAGCTTAGAATGACACGATTCCAAAGCACATGTTCAGCTAGCTCAACTTTCTATATTTTGACAAAATTTGAGACAGAAATAGACACGACAAAGCGTCCAAGTAATCCAATCTATCCAAAACCGTGTGATGCCATGCATTGTGCTTCATTTATAAGCCTTTACTCAATGAGAACCAATGATCAGTTTAGAATAATCATATTATCTGGCCGATCAAATTGACATGTCCGCACTAAATCTTCCGTAACTTTTGATTTTGAGCACATAGTGACATGAATCCAGTGCCTACTTTAAGCTAGATAAATTTTCTATATTTTGACAAATTTTTAGACGGAAGTAGACACGACAAAGCGTACAAGAAATCCAACCTCTCCCAAACTGCGTGATGCCATGCATTATGCTTCATTTATAAGCATTTACTCAATGAGACCCAATGCTCAGTTTAGAATAATCATATTAATAGGCCGATAGTCTTGCCAAATATCCGTACTAAATCGTTTGTAACTTTTGATTTAGAGCTCAGAATGACACGAATCCAATGCCTAGTTTAAGCTAGCTCAATTTTCTGTATTTTGAAAAAATTTGACAAAAACATAGAGACGACAAATCGTCCAAGTAATCCAATCTATCCAAACTCCTTGATTCCATGCATTATGCTTCATTTCTAATCCTTTACTTAATGAGCACCAATGATCAGTTCGGAATGATCACTTTAACTGGTAGATCATTTTGACATGTCTGCACTAAGTCGTAAGTAACTATTGATTTAGAGCTCAAAATGGCACGAATCCAGTGGCCACGTTAAGGTAGCTCAATTTTCTATATTGTGACAAAATTTGAGACGGAAAAAGACATGACAAAGCGTCCAAGTAATCCAGTATATCCAAAATTGTGTGATGCCATGCATTATCCTTCATTAATAAGCATTTACTCAATGAGCACCAATGATCAGTTTAAAATAATCATATTAACTGGCCGATCAACTTAACATGTCTGCACTAAATCCTTCGTAACTTTTGATTTTGAGCTCATAATTACACGAGTCTAGTGTCAACATTAAGATAGATAAATTTTCTATATTTTGACAAAATTTGAGACAGAAGTAGAGATGACAAAGCATCCAACTAATCGAATCTATCCCAAAGTGCATGCTGCCATGTATTATGCTTCATATATAAGCCTTTCCTCAATGAGCATCAAAAATCAGTTTAGAATAATCATAACTGGCCGATCAACTTGACTTGTCCGTACTAAATCGTATCTAACTTTTGATTTAGAGCTTAGAATGACAGGAATCTAATTCCAACGTTAAACAAGCTCAATTTTATGTATTTAACAAAATTTGAGATAGAAATAGAGACAACAAAGCTTCCAAGTAATCCGATATATCCAATATATCCAAAACTGTGTGATACCATGCATTATGCTTCATTTATAAGACTTTACTCAGTGAGGACCCATGATCAGTTTAGAATGATCACTTTAACTGGCCAATCAACTTTACATGTCCACACTAAATCGTCCGTAACTTTAAATTCAAAGCTCATAATTAAACGAATCCAAAGTCCACATTAAACTAGCTCAATTTTCTATATTTTGAGAAAGTTTGAGACAAAAATAGATGCGATAAACTGTCCAAGTAATCCAATCAATCGCAAATTACGTGATGCCATGCATTATTTTTCATTTATAAGCTTTTACTCAATGAGCACCAATGATCGGTTTAGAATGATCATTTTCACTAGCCGATCAACTTGTCATGTCTGCACTAAATCGTCCATACCTTTTGATTTATAGCTCAGAATGACAGGAATCCGATGCCCACATTAAGCTAGTTCAATTTTCTACATTATGACAAAAACTAGATAGGAAAAAGCGCCCAAGTAATCCAATCTATCTAAAACTGTGTGATGCCATGCATTATGCTTCATTTATAAGCCTTTACTTAATGAGCACCAATGACAATTTTAGAATAATCACTTTAACTGGCCGATCAACTTGACATGTTCGCACTGAATCGTCCATAACGTTTGATTTAGAGCTT
Organism: Pugionium cornutum; assembly: GCA_018901935.1. Lineage (NCBI taxonomy): Eukaryota > Viridiplantae > Streptophyta > Magnoliopsida > Brassicales > Brassicaceae > Pugionium > Pugionium cornutum. The sequence goes on from CM032163.1 coordinate 27,651,810, forward strand.
AGAATGACACGATTCCAAAGCACACGTTCAGCTAGCTCAACTTTCTATATTTTGACAAAATTTGAGAAAAAAATAGAGACGATAAAGCGTTCAAGTAATCCAATCTATCCAAACCCCTTGATGCCATGCATTATGCTTCATTTATGACCCTTTACTTAATGAGCACCAATGATCAATTCAGAATGATCACTTTAACTGGCAGATCAACTTGACATGTCTGTACTAAGTCATACGTAACTTTTGATTTAGAGCTTAGAATGACCTGAATCCTGTGCCCACGTTAAGCTAGCTCAATTTTCTATATTGTGACAAAATCTGTGATGGAAATAGACACGACAAAGCGTCAAAGTAATCTAGTCTATCCAAAATTGTGTGATGCCATGCATTATGCTTCATTAATAAGCATTTACTTAATGAGCACCAATGATCAGTTTAGAATAATCATATTAACTGGCCGATCAATTTAACATGTCTGCACTAAATCATTCGTAACTTTTGATTTTGAGCTCATAATGACACGAGTCCAGTGTCATCATTAAGCTAGATAAATTTTCTATATTTTGACAGAATTTGAGACAGAAGTAGAGACGACAAAGCGTCCAAGTAATCCAATCTATCCCAAACTGCATGCTGCAATGCATTATGCTTCATATATAAGCCTTTACTGAATGAGTACCAAAAATCAGTTTAGAATAATCATATTAACTGGCCGATCAACTTGACTTGTGTGCACTAAATCGTATCTAACTTCTGATTTAGAGCTTAGAATGACAGGAATCCAATTCCAACGTTAAACTAGCTCAGTTTTATGTATTTAACAAAATTTAAGACAGAAATAGAGACAACAACGCTTCCAAGTAATCCAATATATCAAAAACTGTGTGATACCATGCATTATGCTTCATTTATAAGACTTTACTCAATGAGCACCAATGATCACTTTAGAATAATCACTTTAACTGGCAAATCAACTTGACATGTCCACTTTAAATAGTCCGTAACTTTATATTTTGAGCTCATAATTAAACGAATCCAAAGTCCACGTTAAACTAGCTCACTTTTCTATATATTTTGAGAAAGTTTGAGACAAAAATAGATACGACAATGTGTTCAAGTAATCCAGTGAATCGTAAATTGCGTGATGCCATGCATTATTTTTTATTTATAAGCTTTTTCTCAATGAGCACCAATGATCAGTTTAGAATGATCATTTTAACTAGCCGATCAACTTGTCATGTCTGCACTAAATCATCCTTAACTTTTGATTTATAGCTCAGAATGACAAGAATCCAATGCCCACATTAAGCTAGTTTAATTTTCTATATAACACAAAATTTGAGACAAAACTAGATAGGAAAAAGCGCCCAAGTAATCCAATCTATCAATAACTGTGTGATGCCATGCATTATGCTTCATTTTTAAGCCTTTACTCAATGAGCACCAATGATGATTTTAGAATGATCACTTTAACTGGATGATTAACTTGACATGTCCGAACTAAATCATTAGTAGCTTTTGATTTAGAGATTAGAATGACACGATTCCAAAGCACACGTTCAGCTAGCTCAACTTTCTATATTTTGACAAAATTTGAGACACAAATAGAGACGACAAAGCGTCCAAGTAATCCAATCTATCCAAAACTGTGTTATGCCATGCATTATGCTTCATTTATAAGCCTTTACTCAACGAGAACCAATGATCAGTTTAGAACATTCATATTAATTGGTCGATCAACTTGATATGTCCGTACTAAATTGTCCATAACTTTTGATTTTGAGCTCTGAACGAATCCTGTGCCCACGTTAAGCTAGCTCAATTTTCTATATTGAAACAAAATTTGACACATAAATAGACACGACAAAGCGTCCAAGTAATCCAATCTATCCAACACTGTGTGATGCCATGTATTGTTCTGCATTTATAAGCCTTTACTTAATGAGCACCAATGATCAATTTAGAATTATCACTTTAACTGCCCAATCAACTTGATATGTCCGCACTAAATCATCTGTAACTTTTGGTTTAGAGCTTAAAATAACATGAATCAAAAGCACACGTTGAGCTAGCTCAACTTTCTATATTTTGAAAACATTTGAGACAGAAATAGAAATGGCAAAGCGTTTAAGTAATCCAATCTATCCAAACATGTGTGATGCCATGCATTATGCTTTATTTATAAGCCTTTACTCAATCTGAACCAATGATCAGTTTAGAATAATCATATTAACAGGCCGATCAACTTGACATGACCGCACTAAATATTCCGTAACTTTTGATTTTGAGCTCAAAATGACACGAATCCCATGCCCACATTAAGCTAGCTCAATATTGTATATTGCAACAAAATTTGAGACAGAAATAGACACGACAAAGCGTACAAGTAATCCAATCTATCCTAAACTCTGTGATGCCATGTATTGTGCTTCATTTATAAGCCTTTACTTAATGAGCACCAATGATCGGTTTAGAATGATCATATTATAGTTGGCCGATCAACTTGCCATGTCCGCACTAAATGGTCTGTAGCATTTGATTTAGCGCTCATAATGACACGAATCCAATGCCCATGTTAAGCTAGCTTAACTTTCTATATTGTAATAAAATCTGAGACAAAAGTAGATACTACAAAGCATCCAAGTAATCCAATCTATCCAAAACTCTTTGATGCCATGCAATTTGATTCATTTATAAGCCTATACTCCATGAGCACCAATGACCTGTTTAGAATAATGATATTAACAGGCCAATAAACTTGATATGTCGGCACTAAATCGTGCGTAACTTTTGATTTTGAGCTCCGAATGACACGAATCCAATCCCGCGTCAAAGCTAGCTCAATTTTCTATATTTTGGCAAAATTTGAGACAGATATAGAGGCAACAAAACGTCCAAATAATCCAATCTATCCAAACTCCTTGATGCCATGAATTATGTTTAATTTATAAGCCTTTACTTAATGAGCACCAATGATCAGTTCAGAATAATCACTTTAACTGGCTGATCAACTTGACATGTCCGCACTAAATCGTTCATAACTTTTGATTTATAGCTCAGAGTGACACGAATCCAATGCCCACATTAAGCTAGTTTAAGTTTCTATATTGTAACAAAATTTAAGATAGAAATAGACACGAGAGAGCGTCCAACTAATCCAATCTATCCAAAATTGTGTGATGTCATGCATTATGCTTCATTTCTAAGCCTTTACTCAATGAGCACCAATGATCAGTTTAGAATAATTAAAACACCCTTCCCGGATTACCAGTCCGGAGAGGTTGTCCCCTTTCGGATTCACCAAGGAATTCCGAGTCTAAGGTCCATATTTTAGGGTCCTTTATTTAGTCTAAGTCCGAATTCCAGTTATTCTGAGATTCATAAGTTTTAAGAGTCATTTGTTAGAGTCATAGTATAAAAGATCCAGATTTTTATTTAAGTATAAGAATAGGATTCGTTACAACATGATCGTTTGCCCACAGGCTTACACATTCAAATGATCCTAACTACCCGGACCAATACACCACCCATATACTCAGGCCACCAGCCTTGCGCTCAAGCAAAATCCTTTCCACGATCACCATCTTTTCCTGAAAAAGGACAAAGCCTCATAATTATCCTGGACTAAACCAACATTACTCAATAAGGCTTTAGAAAATGCATGAATGAATGTAACTCATGCAAAACCCGTAAATTCTCTAAGTTTAGCTTAAAATTCTACTAAGACACACTCGGTTCGGTCTTGGACAGATCCGATCGACCAAAACGGCCAAGGTAGGAATCACCTGAATCCTTTGGCCAGCCGATACTTGTCCTGAAAGACTTGATCCGGTCTATGGGCAGCCCTGGCTGATTATCTGACCGGGAAGATTTCACCCAATCCCGACCACTCGGCCCAGTTTACCCAACTATCCCCCCTTGGATTCCCTTGCTCGCCGAACCACCGCCAAAAGGGAATCCAAGTATGAAAGGGTAAGGGATTACTCACCTCGACCACGCTTAGCCCTTAATCGCGTACCATCACTATTGGTTTCCCGATCCAAGGTTCACGATCTCTACCTCACTCGTTCTAACACTTATCGAATATTGTCTTAGAAAAATTCTAGTATTTTTCCTCTCCAGTGTGCCTTGTACCGACCCTAAGCCTTATATTTATAGGGCCCATGGTCGGTTTTCACGAACATTCACGGCTTTTGCTCGACCAATCAACGTTTCTAGTCGAACCATTGTGCTTGGTCATGGCACCGGTTCGGCACCAACTGCCCGAGCCAATGCTAGCTGGCCTGTTGGCCCAGCTACCAACCAGCTCGTCCAACTGCCGGCCAGCTCACCCAACGGCCAGCCAGCTCACTCAACTCCCGGCCAGCTTGCCCAGCTGCCGGCCAGCTCTCCCAGCTGCCGGCCAGCTTGCCCAACTGCCGGCCAGCTCGCCCAACTGATCCTTACTGAGGATCGGGGGTGCTACAAGTCTTCCCCACTTGAAGTGGATTTGTCCTCGAATCCAGGCCAAGTATCTAGTTGGTTTCCCACTCCTCGAACCACTTAGGAAATTCGGCCTTCATTTTGTCTTCGGTTTCCCAAGTCATTTCTTCGGTCCCATTGCACTTCCATACTACCTTGACCATCCGAACCACCTTTCTTCTGGTAACTCTTTCCATTCGGTCGATGATCCGAACTGGAATAGCTTCTAAGGTTAGATTTTCCCTTAGTTCAGTAGGTGGTGCAGAAACGACTATGTCTTGGTCTGATAGGCATTTCCTTAGTTGCAACACATGAAAGACGTTATGGAACATGTCCATTTCGGGTGGTAAGTCCAATTTGTATGCGACTATCCCAACTCTTTCTGTCACTTTAAACGGGCCTTAGTACCTTGGATTCAACTTTCCACTCTTCGAAGTTCGATTCCTTCCCTTAAATGTGATTGTTTTCAAATATACCCAATCACCTACCTCAAACTCCAAAATTCTTCTTCCTTTGTCTGCATAATTTTTCTGTCTATCTTGGGCCTCCTTCATTTTGATCCTTAAGAACTTGATCTACTCAGTGGTTTCATCCACAATATCTGGTCCAAGGGTCCTACGCTCCCCCACTTTGGTCCAACACAATGGGGTCCGACAAGGCCGTCCATACAATACTTCATAAGGAGACATTCCGATGCTCGTCTAGAAGATACTGTTGTATGAGAATTCGGCTAAGGGCAAATATTTTTCCCATGATCCGCCCCAATCCAAAACACATGCCCGCAACATGTCCTCGAGTGTCTAGATGGTTCGTTCGGATTGCCCATCTGTTTGGGTGTGGTAAGCCGTGCTCATGTACTCGGCTGGATCGGCTGTACCGGCTGAACTGTGCGAGGTACTGGCCGGAATGCCTTCAGGACCGGCCAAGTTGATCCCAGAGTCGGCGACATCACCAAGGGGAACGGCGGTGTCATCCACGTCGCCACCAAGTGTGCCAGAAGCTTGGGCCTCTCTGCCGGCAATGCTGATCGGTCTGGTCCTATTGGTCGAGGGTCCAGCGGTACTGCTTGGGCCGGCAGACGTGCCAAATGGCCCGGCTGTCTCGGGCAAGCTTCCTGGTCGGCCAGTCTGGTCTCCTGGCTGGACATACGACCTGATGTCCTCATCACCCTTCCAGGAAGTGGACTGCGATATCCTTCCGGTAGTCACCGGGACACCTAGTTCACTGAAAGTTCCTCACCAATCGATTCTTCCACTCGTCAGCCTTAATCGGGTCAGAGCCCCCAGCGAAACTACCGGTTTTCAGGTGTATCATGTGTTCAAGGATGCTCAAGTACCCCACTTTCTTTCTTGCGTACTTAGGTGCGTCATCTAGGATGATCACATCCTGGTTCTCCATAGGAACCGGTTCTTCGCCCATGTGTGGCACCTCAGGAACCGGTGCCTTGGGCTTAACCGCCTCAGTCAGTATAGCCAACTGACTTATCACGGTCCTTATTGTGTTCCACATTTCTTGTGGGCTCGGAACCGCATTAGGCTTTGCATCCGTGGCTTCCTGGTCGCGTTGTCCTTCTTCACCCGCATGTGTGCGATGAGCAGTACACTCTTCATCCTCCCCTTCCGGATGGTCCTGTTCAGTTGCCGCAACATGCGCCGTAGAAGGCTCAATTAAAATGTGGATTCGGCAAGGCTCCAATATTTGACATTGAAATAGACGACAAAGCATCCAAGTAATCCAATCTATCAAAAACTGTGTAATGTCATGCACTATCCTTCATTTATAAGCCTTTACTCAATAAGAACCAATGTTGTTTAGAATAATCATATGAACTGGACGATCAACTTGATATGTCCGTACTAAATCGTCCGTAACTTTTGATTTTGAGCTCTGAATGACACAAATCCAGTGCCCACGCTAAGCTAGCTCAAGTTTCTATATTGAATCAAAATTTGACACAGAAATAGACACGACAAAGCGTCCAAGTAATCAAGTCTATCCAAAACTGTGTGATGCCATGTATTGTTCTTCATTTATAACCCTTTACTTAATGACACCAATGATCAATTTAAAATTATCACTTTTACTGGCCGATCAACTTGACATGTCCGCACTAAATCGTTCGTAACTTTTGGTTTAGAGCTTAAGATGACACGAATCCAAAGCACACAGAAAGCTAGCTCAACTTTCTATATTTCGACAAAATTTGAGACCGAAATAGAAACGACAAAGCGTCTAAGTAATCCAATCTATCCAAAACTATGTGATGCCATGCATTATGCTTCATTTATAAGCCTTTACTCAATGTGAACAAATGATCGGTTTAGAATAATCATATTAACTGGCCAATCAACTTGACATGTCCGCACTAAATCTTCCGTAACTCAGAATGAAACCAATCCAATGCCCACGTTAAGCTAGCTCAATTTTGTATATTGTAACAAAATTTGAGATAGAAATAGACACGAAAAACTGTCCAAGTTATCTAATCTATCCAAAACTGTGTGATGCCATGTCTTGTGTTTCATTTATAAGCCTTTACTTAATGAACACCAATAATCGGTTTAGAATGATCATATTAGTTGGCCGATCAACTTGACATGTCCGCATTAAATGGTCTGTAGCTTTTGATTTAGCGCTCAGAATGACACAAATCCAATGCCCATGCTAAGCTAGCTCAATTTTCGATATTGTAACAAAATTTGAGACAGAAGTAGATACGACAAAGCGTCCATGTAATCCAATCTATCCAAAACTGTGTGTTGCCATGCATTTTGCTTCATTTATAAGCCTTTACTCATTAGCACCAATGACCAATTTAAAATAACCATATTAACTGGCCAATCAACTTGATATGTCGGCACTAAATCGTTCGTAACTTTTAATTTTGAGCTCCGAATGACACGAATCCAATGCACACATTAAGGTAGCTCAATTTTCTATATTTTGGCAAAATGAAAGAGAGATATAGAGAAAACAAAATGTCCAAATAGTCCAATTTATCCAAACTCCTTGATGCCATGAATTATGCTTCATTTATAAGCCTTTACTTAATTAGCAGCAAGGATCAATTTAGAATAATCACTTTAACTAGCCGATCAACTTGACATGTCCGTATTAAATCGTTCATTACTTTTAATTTAGAGATCATAATGACTCGAATCCAATGTCCATGTTAAGCTAGCTTAATTTTCTATATTCTGACAAAATTTGAGACAGAAATTGATATGACAAAGCATCCAAGCAATCCAATCAATCCCAAACTACGTGATGCCAAGCATTATTTTTCATTTATAAGCTTTTACTAAATGATCACCAATGATCAGTTTTAAATGATTATTTTAACTGACCGATCAACTTGTCATGTCAGCAATAAATCGTCGATAACTTTTGATTTATAGCTTAGAATGACACGAATCCAATGTCCACATTTAGCTAGTTCAATTTTCTATATTGTGACAAAATTTAAGACAAAACTAGATACGAGAAAGCGTTCAAGAAATCCAATCTATCCAAAACTGTGTGATGCCATGCATTATGCTTCATTTATAAGACTTTACTCAATGATCATCAATTTCAGTTTAGAATCATCACTTTAACAGGCTGATTAACTTGACATGTCGGCCCTAAATCGTTCATAACTTTTAATTTAGAGCTTAGAATGACACGAATTCAATCCCCACGATAAGGTAGCTCAATTTTCTTTATTTTGACAAAATTTGAGGCATAAATAGAGACGAAAAAGCTTCCAAGTAGTCCAATCTTCCCAAACTGCTTGATGACATGCAATATGCTTCATTTATAAGCCTTAGCTTAATCAGCACCAATTATCAGTTTAGAATGATCACTTTAACTGGCCACTCAACTTGACATGTCCGCACTATATCAACCGTAACTTTTGATTTAGAGCTCAGAATGACACAAATCCAATGTCCACATTAAGCTAGTTCAATTTTCTATATTGTAACAAAATCAAAGATAGAAATAGACACAACAAAGTGTCCAAATAATCCAATCTATCCTAAATTGTGTGATGCCACGCATTATGTTTCGTTGATAAGACTTTACTCAATGTGCACCAATGATCAGTTTATAATAATCATATTAACTGCCCGATCAACTTAACATGTCCGCACTAAATTGTCTTTAACTTTTTCTTTTGAGCTCATAATGACACGAATCCAATACCCACGTTAAGCTAGATCAATTTTCTATAACGTAACAAAATTTGAGATAGAAATAGATACGATAGACCGTTCAAGTAATTCAATCTATCCCAAACTTTGTGATGACATGCATTATGCTTCATTTCTAAGCCTTTACTCAATGAGCACCAATGAGCACCAATGATCAGTTGAAAATAATCATATGAACCAGCTGATTAACTTGACATATCCGTTCTAAATCATCCGTAACTTTTGATTTTTGAGCTATGAATGACACAAATCCAATGCACACGATTAGCTAGCTCAATTTTCTATATTGTAACCAAATTTGAGACAGAATTAGACACAACAAAAAGAGTCCAAGTAATCCAATCTATCCAAAACTATGTGATGCCATGCATTATGCTTCATTTATAGGCCTTTACTCAATGAGCACCAATTATCAGTTTAGAATAATCATATTAACTGGGTGATCAAATTGACATGTCCACACTAAATTGTTCGTAACTTTTGATTTTGAGCTCAGAATGACACGAATACAATTCCCACGTTAAGCTAGATAAATTTTCTATCTTTTGACAAAATTTGAGATGGAAGTAGAGACGACAAAGTGTCTAACTAATCCAATCTATCCCAAACTGGGTGATGTCATGCATTGTAATTCATTTATAAGCTTTAACTTAATGAGCACAAATGATCAGTTTAGAATAATCATATTAACTGGCCGATCAACTTGATTTAAAGCTTAGAATGACACGAATCCAATGCATTCGTTAGGCTATCTCAATTTTCTATATTTTGACAAATTTTGAGAAAGAAATAGAGACGACAAAGCTTCCAAGTAATCCAATCTATCCAAACTCCTTGATGCCATGCATTATACTTCATTTATAACCCTTTACTTAATGAGCACCAATGATTAGTTTAGAATGATCACTTTAACTAGCCAATCAATTTGACATGTCCGCACTAAATCGTCCGTAACTTTTGATTTAGAGCTCAGAATGACACGAATCCAATAATAAGTTTGGAATGAGAACCAATGATAAGTATAGAATGAGCACTTTAACTGGCCGATCAGCTTGACATGTCCGCACTAAATCGTGTGTAACTTTCGATTTAGAGCTCTGGAACACACGAATCCATTGCCCACGTTAAACTAACTTAATCTTCTATATTGTAACAAAATTTGCGACAAAAATAGATATGACAAACCGTCCAAGTAATCCAATCTATCCTAAACTGTGTGATGCCATGTATTATGCTTCATTTATAAGCTTTTACTCAATGAGCACCAATGTTAGTTTAGAATGATCATATTAACGGGCCGATCAACTTAACATGTATGCACTAAATCGTTTGTAAAGTTTGATTTAGGCTCAGTATCACACGAATCCAATGCCCACATTAAGCTAGTTCAATTTTCTATATTGTGACAAAATTTGAAACTGAACTACATACGACAAAGCGTCAAACTAATCCAATCTACCCAAAACTGCAAGATGCCATGCCTTATGCTTCATTTATAATCCTTTACTTAATGTGCACAAATGATCAGTTTAGAATGATCACTTTAACAGGTCGATCAAATTGACATCTCCGCACTAAATCGTCTGAGACTTTTGATTTAGAGCTCAGAAACACACAAATCCAATGCCCACGTTAAGCTAGCTCAATTTTCTCTATTGTAACAAAATTTGAGACGGAAATAGATATGACAAAGTGTCCAAGTAATCCAATCTATCCAAATATGTGTGATGCCATGCATTATGCTTCTTTTATAAGCCTTTCCTCAATGAGCACCAATGATCAGTTTAGAATGATCACTTTAACTGGGCGATCAACTTGACATGTCTGCACTAAATCGTCCGTAAATTTTAATTTAGAGCTTAGAATGACACGAATCCAATACCCACATTAAACTAGCTCAATTTGCTATATTTCGACAAAATTTGAGACAATAATAGAGACGACAAAGTGACCAAGTAATCCAATCCGTCCAAACTGCTTGATGTCATGCATTATGCTTCATTTATAAGCCTTTGCTTAATGAGCACCAATGATCAGTTTAGAATGATCACTTTAGAATGATCACTTTAACTGGCCAATCAACTTTACATGTCCGCACTAAATCGTCCGTAGCTCAATTATATATATTGTGACAAAATTAGTGACAGAACTAGATACGACAAAGCATCCAAGTAATCCAATCTGTCTCAAACTGCATGATGCCATGCATTATGTTTCATTTATAAACCTTTACTCAATGAACACCAATGCTCAGTTTAGAATAAATATACTATCTAGCCAATCAACTTGACCTGTCCGCACTAGTTGTCTATAACTTTTGATTTAGAGATCAAAATGACACAAATCCAATGTCACGTTAAGCTAGATCAGTTTTCTATATTTTGACAAAATTTGAGACAGAAATTGAGATGACAAAGCATCTTAGTAATCCAATCTGTCTAAACTGCTTGATGCCATGCTTATGCTTCAATTATAAGCCTTTACTTAATGAGTACCCATGATCTGTATAGAATGATCACTTTAACTGGCCACTCAACTTGACATGTCCGCACTAAATCTTTCATAACTTTTGATTTAGAGCTTAGAATAACACGAATCCTATGCATACGTTAAGCTAGCTTAGTTTTCTATATTTTGACAAAATTTTAGACAGAAATAGAGACGACAAATCGTCCAAGTAATCCAATTTATCCAAACTCCTTGATGCCATGTGTTATGCTTCATTTTTAAGCCTTTACTTAATGAGCACCAATGATCACTTTAGCTGGCCAATCAACTTGACATGTCCGCTCTAAATCGTTCGTAACTTTTGATTTAGAGCTCAGAATGACACGAAACAAATGCCCACATTAAGCTAGATCAATTTTATATATTTTGACATAATTTACGAAAGAAATAGAGACATCAAAGCGTCCAAGTAATCCAATCTATCCCAAACTGTGTGATGCCATGCTTTATGCATCATTTATTAGCCTTTACTCAATGAGCACCAATGAGAAGTTCAGAATGATCATTTTAACTGCCCGATCAACTTGTCATTTTGCACTAGATCGTTGATAACTTTTAGTTTATTGCTCATAATGACACGAATCCAATGCCCACATTAACCTTGTTCAATATTTTATATTGCGACAAAATTTGAGTTAGAACTAGATACGACAAAGCGTTCAAGTAATCCAATATATCCAAAACTGCGTGATGCCATGCTTTATGCTTCATTTATAAGCATTTACTTAATGAGCACCAATGATAAGTTTAGAATGATCACTTTAACTGGCCAATCAACTTGACATATCCGCACTAAATTCTGTTTAACTTTTGACTTAGAGCTCAGAATCCAGTGACAATGTTAACCTAGCTTAATTTTCAATATTATAACAAAATTTGTTACAGAAATAGATACAACAAATCGTCCAAGTAATCAAATCTATCCAAAACTGTGTGATGCAATTCATTATGCTTCGTTTATAAGCCTTTACTCAATGACCACCAATGATCAGTTTAGAATGATCACTTTAACTGACCGATCAACTTGACATGTCCGCACTAAATCTTCTGTCACTTTTGATTTAGAGCTCAGAATGACACGAATCCAATGCTCACATTAATCTGGCTCAATTTTCTATATTGTGACATAATTTAAGACAGAAACAGAGACAATAAAGCGCCCAAGTAATCCAAACTATCGAAACTGCTTGATGCCATGCATTATGCTTCATTTATAAGCCTTTACTTAATGAGCACCAATGATCAGTTTAGAATGATTATTTTTACTGACCGATTAACTTGACATGTTTGCACTAAATCGTCTATAACATTCGATTTAGAGCTCAGAATCACACGAGTCGAGTGCCCACATCAAGCTAGCTAAATTTTCTATATTGTGACAAATTTTGAAACAAAAATAGATATGACAAAGCGTCCAAGTAATTTAATCCATCCTAAACTGCGTGATGCCATGCATTATTTTTCATTTATAATCTTTTACTCAATGAGCACCAATGGTAAGTTTAGAATGATCATTTTAACTGGCCGATGCTTTTGTCATGTCTGCTTTAAATCGTCCATATCTTTTGATTTATAGCTCAGAATGATACGAATCCATTGTCCATATCAATCTAGTTCATTTCTCTATATTTGAGAATTAAATATAATACGACAAAGCTTCCAATTAATCCAATCTATCCAAAAGTGTGTGATGCCATGCATTATGCTTCATTTATAAACCTTAGCTTAATCAACAACAATGATCAGTTTAGAATGATCACTTTAACTGGCCAGTTAACTTGACATGTCTACATCGTCCGTAAGTTTTGATTTAAAGCACATAATGAAACAAATCCAATGCCCACGTTAAGCTAGCTTAATTTTCTATATTGTAAAAAAATTTGAGACACAAATAGACTCGACAGAATGTTTGAGTAAACCAATCTATCCAAAATTGTGTCATGCCGTGCATTAAACTTCATTTATATGCCTTTACACAATGAGCACCAATGATCAGTTTTGAATAATCATATTAACTGGCCGATCAACTTGACATGTCCGCACTAAATCGTCCGTATCTTTTTTAATTTGAGCTCAGAATGACACGGAGACAGTGCCCATGTTAAGCTAGATAAATTTTATATATTTTGACAACATTTGAGACGGTTGTAGAGACGACAAAGTGTCCTAGTAATCCAATCTATCCCAAACTGATTGATGCAATGCATTATGATTCGTTTATAAGCCTTTACTCAATGAGTACCAATGATCAGTTTAGAATAATCATATTAACTGGCCGATAACCTTGACACATGTCCACACTAAATCATATGTACCTTTTGATTTAGAGCTTAGAATAACATGAATCCTATGCATACGTTAAGCTAGCTCAATTTTCCATATTTTGATAAAATTTTAGACAGAAATAGAGACGACAAATCGTCCAAGTAATCCAATTTATCCAAACTCCTTGATGCCGTGTGTTATACTTCATTTTTAAGCCTTTACTTAATGACCACCAATGATCAGCTTAGAATGATCAATTTAACATGCCAACCAACTTAACATGTCCGCACTAAATCGTCCGTAACTTTTTATTTAGAGGTCAGAATGACACGAATCCAATTTCCACGTTAACCTAGCTCAATTTTCTATATCGTTACAAAATTTGACACGGAAATAGATACGACAAAGTGTCCAAGTAATCCAGTCCATCCCAAACTGCTTGATGCCATGCATTATTTTTCATTTATAAGCTTTTACTAAAAGAGAACCAATGATCAGTTTAGAGTGATCATTTTAACTAGCCGATCAACTTGTTATGTTTGCACTATATTGTCCATAACTTTTCATTTAAAGCTTAGAATGACACGAATCCAATGCCCACATTAAGGTAGTTCAATTTTATATATTGTGACAAAATTTGAGACCCAACTAGATACAACAAGGCGTCCAAGTAGCACAATCTATCCCAAATTCTTTGTTGCCATGCATTATGCATCATTTATAAGCCTTTACATAATGAGCACCAAAGATCAGTTTAGAATGATGACTTTTTAATTGGCCGATCAAATTGACATGTCCACACTAAATCGTCTGTAACTTTTTGATTTAGAGCTTAGAATGACAGGAATCTAATGCCCACATTAAGCTAGCTTAATTTTCTATATTTTGACAAAATTTGAGAGAGATATAGAAACAACAAAGCACCCAAGTAATCCAATATATCTCAAACTGCGTGATGCAATGCTTTATGCATCACTTATAAGCCTTTACCTAATAAGCACCAATGGTCAGTTTAGAATGATCACTTTAACTGCTCGATGAACTTGACATGTACGCACTAAATCGTCCGTAACTTTTGATTTTGCGCTAAGAAACACACGAACCAAATGCCCACGTTAAGCTAGCTCAATTTTCTATATTGTAACAAAATTTGAGATAGAAATAGATACGACAAAGCCTCCAAGTAATCCAATCTATCCAATATTGTGGGATGCCATGCATTATGCTTCATTGATAAGCCTTTACTCAATGACCACTAATGATCAGTTTATAATGATCATTTTAACTGGCCGATCAACTTGACATATCTGCACTAAATCATCCGTAACTTTTTATTTTGAGCTCATAATGACACAAATCCAATGCCCACGTTAAGCAAGCTCAATTTCTATATTGTGACAAAATTTGAGAATGAAATAGATACGACAAAGCGTCAAAGTCATCCAATCCATCCAAAATTGTGTGATGCCATGCATTATATTTCATTTACAAGCTTTTACTCAATGAGCACGAATGATAAGTTTAGAATGATTATTTTTACTGGCCGATCAACTTGTAATGTCTGCTCTAAATCATCCGTAACTTTTGATTTATAGCTTATAATGACACGAATCCAATGCCCACATTAAGCTAGTTCAATTTTTTAAATTGTGACAAAATTTGAGACATAACTAGACATAACAAAGCATCCAAGTAATCCAATCTATCCCAACCTGTGTGATGCCATGTGTTATGCTTCATTTATAAGCCTTTACTCAATTAGTACCAATGATCAGTTGAGAATGATCACTTTAACACGCCGATCAACTTGACATGTCTGTACTAAATCGTTTGTAACTTTTGATTTAGAGCTCAGAATGACACAAATCCAATGCCCACGTTAAGCTAGCTCAATTTTCTATATTTTGACAAATTTTTAGACAGATATAGAGACAACAAAGCGTCCAAGTAATCCAATCTATCCAAACTCCTTGATCTCATGCATTATGCTTCATTTATAAGCCTCTACTTAATGAGCACCAATGATCAGTTTAGAATGATCACTTAAACAGGCCAATCAACTTGACATGTTCGCACTAAATCGTCCTAAACTTTTTATTTAGAGCTCAGAATGACACGAATCCAATGCCCACGTTAAGCTAGCTCAATATTCTATATTCGAACCAAATTTGAGACAGAAATAGATATGACAAAGCATCCAAGCAATCCAATACATCCCATACCACGTTATGACATGCATTATTATGCATTTATTCACTACAAGAAAACATCAAAATCCCTACGGCCATATTCGTCGGAAATCCGTCGGGAAGATTGATTCCCATCTATTATCCGATGACAGTTGTCCGTCGGGACTATTTCGTCGGAAATTAATTTCTGTCGGGAAAAGATCAGGAATTTCCTATGGTTTCGCGATAAAACATGCCGTCGGAATCTTCTGACGGAATGACGATGGAATAGTGCCATCGGAAATTACCGATGGATATTCGATGGATTTATTCTGTCAGAAACTTCTGATGGATAGACGATGGGCCCATGCCATCGGAAATTACCTACGGATATTCGACGGAAATAACCAAATCAAAAAAAAAATTAAAATATTTATTTTTTAAAATATATTTACTAAAAATATTAAAATAATTAATATTTATATTAAATTTAATTAATATTTTAAAAAATTATTACAATTAATAAAAATAATATAATAATTAAACAATTGTTTAAAAATACAAATTATAACAGAGAGGCTGGAGGATAAGGACGAGAAAAATAGTCATCGGAAAATTTGTTTCTCATCATTTCTATAATATTTTTGAGATTATTCAGCTCTATTCTCATTGCCGCCATTTGTTCTTTCAACTTTCCATTCTCCTCGTTTATAGTTGCAAAAGTTACGACACCAGTATCTGCAACTCTCGCGAGTCTTGGATGACGATCCTTAGAAAATGGTATTTCCTGCAAAAACAAAAAAATATCATTAGAAAGGTATTATTATATTAAATATATAAAAAAAATATCAAACTTACATCAAGAACGAGACGGTTAATCTCAAAACGAGTCAATTCGGCAACCGAAGATGAAGAACCAACTTGAGACTGCTGGGTTAGAATATCACTTTTTTCTTTTTTACTTTTTCGACGATCTCACTAACGAAACCATCTTGGATGCGACCCGTCTTTTTGTTCGTGTGGACGGCCTCGAGAAGTTGTACAGTGATCTGGAGGCGCTCCAATTTCTTGTGCATAAAAGTAGAAAAATTCTAAATTAATAATTTAAAATTTTTCAAATAATAATAAAAAAATTAATATAATAATTAATTTACCAATTCATCGGCTCGTCTAAGAAAACTAGTCGATCCGGTATTGTGAATGTAAATGCCTTTGCCTCCTCGGTCGCTCTTCCAATTTTTCGAATTAGTACTCGAGATGACCTCAAAGCTGGAAGATTCCCAATAATGAATAAAGTCGTTTCAAACCGACTCATTCAACCCTCTTGGTTTATCTTTTCCCTCTTTCCATTTTTGTTTCCACTCGTTCATATGGCAGGAAAATTGTATTGCATCTCCTTTTTGAAAAGCTTCTTCCACCAATTTTATGTTCATGGGATCCCTTGTAAATTCTTGCTGCGAAATTTACTTATATATTACTAAAAAATATTATTAAAAACTATTTAAAATAATTATATATTTAAAAATAAAATAACGTACCGCAAACGTCTTGAACCAAATCTGACGTTCTTCGTACGGAACATCTCTAAATTTGGTATATGGTTTGTTCAAAATAGAATGAAGCATCTTTAATATAGATTTGTTTATTCCGTTGTTTGAAATACCAAACCTAAAATTTTTTATTAGAATAGCGTTTAAATATAATTATAGAATAGCGTTAAAATAATTATTTTAAATATAATTATAGAAAATTTAATTTACCATGGCGAGTTTCCTTGACATCTCGGATCCAGAAATGTAATAAGTTCACGACCAGGATGATGAACCAATTCTTCAATTGTCATTGGTCGGAAAAAATCATTTGCAGATTCTAAAACTTGAGTTGGTATACAACTCGGAGTCGACGACTCACCATATCTTTGGTAATCTTGTTACGACCTATGATTGGGATATTTTATCAATCTATCTACAGTTACTATTTACTATTTTCTTTTTGAAATATTAAATTATTTAAAATAATAATCAATTATTTTTATTTTTATTCTTTTGACAAAAATCAACGTCTATTATGTGGAGCTTTTTCAAATAGAATAAAACCAAAACTAAGACAAAACTAATATCATCAATAATTTATATTTTTTAAACTCTAATTATTTTTTCAAAATTATTATATAATTAAAATTAATTTAAAAAATAAAAACGTAAACTTAAAATTTTATATACTAAATAATTACATTGATTCATGTCACAAATTAGATTAATATTCGGTTTGATTTCGTTATTCGAAATCAAACGTTCCATGAACGTAGATAAATTTGATTATATATTAAATAATTTTTATTAAAATTTATAATGTGGGATTTAGATTGACATTTAATCAAAACTTATTTTATAGCTTTTCTCCAAAACTAAGATTTCACCATTTGTTAATCTTTTTGCGATCATCTAAGAAATTGCGTTGGCTAAATCTTATATGCCATTGTTAAATTGCCGATAACTCTAAAAAATCTTACTATTTTTATGAAAACATCATGCCCAACCAAAAAAAAATTGATAACAATGTCACTGTGAACTTATGTACTACGAATCCTTTATGCCGTAGCAGAAGTTCAAGCGATAAACTAAAATACATGTTCAAGAAACTCGGAATATGTAGACTCTAATTCACAAGAATGTGAAATAATACTGTATTCCACCAATTTAGCATCATTTTAACTGTTAATAAATATTGTAATCTCATTCATCCGTCCACAGTATTGTACGAAAAGAAGTACATGTTTATTTTTCACACTTTTAATTATAGAAAAACACCATAGAGTAAAACATATAAAGAGATTTGGCAGCATAGTTTATAGATATGACGAAGCTAAACTTGGAAAACGTGGAAAAGTAAAATTTTATACACTTTAGGACAATCTGGAATTATTTATATATACTATACTTTTCTACAAGTTTATCTACGCCACTTTCAATGTATATTTTTTCTACATCTCATACTAAGATCATCTATAATCTCACTCATTTTCACTTCAAGCTTTATTTTGCAGTAACATTACTCTATTTTGCATTAATCTTATTTTCCATAATAATCTTCTTTGGCGAAATATTAATAATATTTGATAAAACTTATATAGCATAAATCATATCTCTAATTGGTGATTCGAATTTGAGAAAAAGGATTCAATCTCTCTCTAAAACTGAACATGAAACTTAAAAAAATCTGTGAGCAAATGAATCATGACAAATCTAGATTATGTTATAAAACTTACATTTTTTACGACCACAAGTCGAATTTCTGCGACAACAGCAGCTTTTCCAGCGGGAACGCGGCGGGAGGCGAAGAGATTTTGTTGGAGCGAAACATGAGAGAGAAAAGATAAAAAACGGTCATAGGATATATTAAAAATTTCCAACGTCAATTTCTGTCAGGAATCAGTCGGGAATGAAATAAATATTTTCGTGAAAGCCCGCGTTGGGAATTATGTTTCTCGCGTATAGCCGTCGGGAATCCGTTGGAAATCCGTCAGATGGCTTAGATCACATGCATGATCGACAAATAGTCTGCCCATGTTGCAATTGTGTTTCTGATGGTTTTCCGATGGCTTTCCGACGGAATTACCAAAACCGTTGGAAATCCGTCCATCATGTAAATCAATATTTCAAAAAAACATTAAATTAAAAAAATTTAAAAAATATATAGATAAATTTAAAAATAAAATAAAAAATTATAAGATTGTCGACGGATTTTCGATAGAATTACCATCACCGTCAAAAATTTGTCGGAATAAATTATAATCATAAATATTTATTTTCAATATTTTTTGGTTTACTATAATTTATTATAATTATAATAATGTGAAATAAAATATTATCAGTAAAAAAATAATTTATATATAATTAAAATATGGAAAAACTATTATTATCACAAATTTAATCTGAATCTGATGAATATTCTGAATTAACTGAATTTTGGTCGTCAAACTCGTCAATCTCTTCTTCTGAATCTTGAAACACGTTGTAATCTCCGTTCGTGGTGTTATCAACAACAAGGTTAACTTCAAGAGAAGTGTCTATTGAACCTAAGTTACTAATTGTGTTTTATTGCATAGGGTCTTGTTCGGCAATACCACATACCATTCCTCTAGGATGTATTGAGGTGACTGTAATCCAAGGATCTTGTTTGTTCCTCACACGAGAATATAGAATGTAACAAACCTGGTCCGCTTGTGATGCAAGTATAAAAGGATCATATTTTTGATGTCGTTTACGAGAGTGGACAGATGTAACACCGAATTCGTCTTGACGTTGATCCATGACAGGGTCATACCAGTCACAGTAGAACATAATACACCTCAAATCAATCATTTCTACATAGTGAATTTCTAATATTTCACAAAGAATACCGTTGTATACAATTTCTCCCGATTGAGATGATACACCATAATTACAAGTTGTTTGTGAGTTTCCTTCGCGATTACTTTTAAAAGCATATCAACGAGTGCAGTACATTGGATAAGATTTTGCAGTAAATATAGGACAACCAACCAACTCAACTAACCACGTGGGAAACGTTATCCCCCTGGAAGGACCTCTAGTAACCTACAAAATAATTGAATGTAGTCAATTATATATATATATATATATATGAAACTATTATTGAAAATTACATAATTGTGGTAACAGTAACATAAAAATGCAACCATCTTGCAAATTCGCTTTTTTTAAGTTCGACCAACTCATTCTCTATGTAATCTGAATAATGAACACGTATTTATTCCATGTATATCATGTTAATTATGAACAAAATAATTAACAATAAATTATAATAACAAGTAAAAGCTTAATTTGATTGAATGTACCTTTCATATTCAAAAACGTCATCGCAATTTGTCAAAATATACAAATACAAGTGATTGTATTCCTCCTCTGATAGGCGTCGCGTCTTCCCTTTTCCACTTAAACGTCCAATTTGTGCAAATATTTCTGGCACATAAACTGGATAGCTTGGTTTTTCTCCTCCATCATCATGTCGTACAGGTCGTCTATTTTTTGTTTGGACTTGCGATGGAAAATAGTAGCTCGCGAAGTTAGATGTTTCTTCATTAATACTTTGTACGACGATTGAACCTTCAACCCTGGCAAGATTTTTAACTTTTTTCTTTAGGTGGAACATATATCTCTCAAAAGGATACAACCATCGATACTGGACAGGTCCTCCAAGCGCTGCTTCTCTAGGGAGGTGAATAGGAAGATGCTCCATAACATCAAAAAATGCTGGTGGAAAATTTTCTCCAGGTTAAAAATGAAAAACCGGTATTTTTTCCTCCAAATTTCGGATATCGTCTATAGTAAGTGATCTTGTACATAAATCTTGGAAAAAAGCACCAATCCCTACATAAAAATATATTTTAATATCATATAATATATAAAATTATGATTATTTATATATAAAATAATGTAAACGTACCTGCAATTGCTCCGTGGACTTTTTTAGGTAGCAGATCGCTAACGGCAAATGGGAATAGTCTTTGCATGACAACATGACTGTCATAACTTTTCATCCCTGAAAATTTACCTTCAATAGTATCGATACAATTATGAAGATTAGATGCGTATCCATCTGGAAATTTGACACTATGCTTAATCCCGTCAAAGAATTCGTCTTTTGCATGCGCATCCAACCGGAATGCGGGAGACAATGATTTTCCATTTGACATTACATGCAATATTTTAACATCTCACAAAGTTTGAGTCCAATCCATGCTTTATACTTCATTTATAACCATTTACTTACAGAACACATATGATCAGTTTAGAATGATCACAATCTAAATTTTTAATCCAATCTATCCAAAATGTGTGATGCCATGCATTATGCTTGATTTAGAATAATCATATTAATAACTGATTTAGAGCTTTGAATCGATTTTCTATATTGTGAAAATTATTGAGACAGAAATAGATATGACAAAGCATCCAATTAAACTAATCTATCCCGAACTGGGCGATGTCATGCATTATGCTTCATTTATAAGCCTATACTCAATGGGCACCAATTATCATTTAAGAATGATCATTTTAACTGACTGATCAACTTGACATGTCCGCACTAAATTGTCCGTAACTTTTGATTTTGAGCGTAGAATGACACGAATCCAATGCCCATGTTAAGCTAGCTCAATTTCTATATTGTGATAAAATTTGAGTCAGAAATAGATATGACAAAGCGTGCAAGTAATCCAATCTATCCTGAACTGCGTGATGCCATGCATTATGCTTCATTAATAAGCCTTTACTCAATGAGCACCAATGATCAGTTAAGAATGATCATTTTAACTAACCGATCAACTTGACATGTCCGCACTAAATCGTCCGTAACTTTTGATTTATATATCAGAATGACACGAATCCAATGCACATGTTAGCTAGATATATTTTCTATATTTTAACAAAATTGGAGACAGAAATAGAGAAGACAAAACATCTAAGTAATCAAATCTATACAAAACTGTGCGGTGCCATGCATTATGCTTCATTTATTAGCCTTTATTCAATGAGCACTTATGATCAATTTAGAATAATCATACTAACTGTCAGATAACCTTGACATGTTCGCACTAAATCGTCCGTAAGATTTGATTTTGAGCACATAATGACACGAATCTAATGCTCACAATAATGTTGCTAAATATTCTATATTTGGAAAAAATATGAGACAGAAATAGAGACGACACGACATCCAAGTAATCTAATCTTTCCCAAACTTTGTGATGACATGCTTTATGCTTCATTTATAAACATTTACTTAAACTGCACCAATGATCAGTTTAGAACGATCACTTTAACTGGCCGATTAACTTGATATGTCCGCACATAATCTTCCATAACTTTTGATTTAGTGCTCAGAATGACAAGAATCCAATGTCTACGTTAATGTAGCTCAATTTTCTATATTGTATCAAATTTTGAAAAAAATAGATACGACAAAGCATCCAAGTAATTTAATCTATCCAAAACTCTATGATACCATGCATTAAGCTTCATTTATAAGGTTTTACGCAATGGGCACCAATCTTCAGTTTAGAATTATCATTTTAGCTGGCCGATCAACTTGTCATATCAGCACTAAATCGTCCGTAACTTTTGATTTAGAGGTCAGAATGACACCAATCGAATGCCAACGTTAAGCTAGCTCAATTTTCTATATTCTCACAAAATTTGAAACTGAAATAGAGACGACAAAGTGTCCACGTAATCCAATCTATCCCAATCTTCATGATGCCATGCTTTATACTTCATTTATAGGCCTTTACTTACAGAACACCAATGATCAGCTTAGAATGATCACTTTAACTGCCGATCAACTTGGGATGTCCACACTAAATTGTCCGTAACTTTTGATTTAGAGCTTGGAATGACACGAATCCAATGCCCACGTTAAGCTAGCTAAATTTTCTATATTTTTCAAAATTTGAAACAAAAATTGAGGCGACAAAGTGTCCAAGTAATCCAATCTATCCAAAATTGTGTGATGCCATGCATTATGCTTGATTTATAAGCATCTACCATTGAGCGACAATGATCAGTTTAGAATAATCATATTAACTAGCCGATTACCTTGACATGTACGCACTAAATCGTCCCTAACTTTTGATTTTGAGCTCATAATGACTCAAATACAATGCCCACGTTAAACTATATAAATTTTCTACATTTTAAAAAAATTTAAGACATAAATAGATACGACAAAGCATCCAAGTGATCCAATCCATCCGAAACTGCTTGATGCCATTCATTATTGTTCGTTTATAAGCTTTAAGCACTAATGATCATTTCAAAATGATCATTTTAACTGGCCGATCAACTTGACATGCTTGCACTAAATCGTCCAAAACTTTTGATTTATAGCTTAGAATAACATGAATCCAATACCCACATTAAGCTAGATAAATTTACTATATTCTGAAAAAATTTGAGACAAAACTAGATTTGAAAAAGCATCCAATTATGTGATGCCATGCAATATTCATCATTTATTAGCTTTTACTCAATGAGCACCAATGATCAGTTTAGAATGATAATTCTAATTGCCGCTCAACTTGACATGTCCACACTAAATCGTCCGTAACTTTTGATTTTGAACTCAAAATGATACGAATCAAATGACCACGTTAAGGTAGCTCAATTGTCTACATTTCTGATAAAATTTAAGACTAAAATTGCTTCGACAAGTCCTCCACGTAATCAAAACTACGTGAGGTCATGCATTATGCTTCATTTATAAGCCTTTAATAAATGAGCACCAATGATCAGTTTATAATGATCAATTTAAGTGGCTGATCAACTTGACATGTCTGCACTAAATCGTCCGTAACTTTTGATTTATAGCTCTCAATGAGACGATTCCAATGCACATGTTCAGGTAGTTCAATTTTTATATAGAAATAAATTTCAATACTAAAATTCCTTCGGCAAGTCCTCCAAGTAATCAAACTACGTGATGTCATGCATTATGCTTCATTTATAAGCTTTACTCAATGAGCACCAATGATCAATTTAGAATGATCACTTTAACTGGCTGATTAACTTTACATGTCCACACTAAATCGTCTGTAAGTTTTGATTTAGAGCTCAGAATGACACGAATCCAATTCCCACGTTAAGCTAGCTCAAATTTTTTATATTTTGACAAAATTTGAAACAGATTTAGGTACGACAAAGCATCCAAGAATTGCGCGATGCCATGCATTATGCTTCATTTATAAGCCTTTATTCAATGAGCACCAATGATCAGTATAGAATGATCACTTTAACTGGTCGATCAACTTGAAATATCCACATTTAATCATCCGTA
Organism: Pugionium cornutum; assembly: GCA_018901935.1. Classification (NCBI taxonomy): domain Eukaryota; kingdom Viridiplantae; phylum Streptophyta; class Magnoliopsida; order Brassicales; family Brassicaceae; genus Pugionium; species Pugionium cornutum. The sequence continues at coordinate 27,676,255 of CM032163.1, forward strand.
ACTTTTGATTTAGAGCTCAGAATTACACGAATCCACTTCCCATGTTAATCTCACTCAATTTTTTATATTGTGACAAAATTTGAGAGAGAACTAGATACGACAAAGTGTCCAAGTAATCTAATATATCCCAAACTGCGTGATGCAATGCTTTATGATTCATTTATAAGCGTTTACTTAATGAGCACCAATGATCACTTTAAAATGATGACTTTAATTGGGCGATCAACTTGACATATCTGCACAAAATTTTCCATAAACTATGATTTAGAGCTCAGAATGACAGGTATCTAATGCCCACATTAAGGTAGCTCGATGCTTTATATTGTCCCAAAATTTGAAACATAAATTGATACGACAAAGCGTCAAGTATTCCAATCTATCCCTAAATGCGTGTTGCCATGTATTATGCTTCCCTTATAAGCCTTGACATGGGCAATACACTTGACATGTTTGCACTAAATCGTCCATAACGGCGTTAAGCTATCTCAGTTTTCTATATTGTGACAAGATTTGAGATAGAAATAGATACAAAAAAGCATTCAAGTAATCTAAGCTAGACAAAACTGTGTGATACCATGCATTTTGCTTCATTTATATGCCTTTATTCAATGAACACCAATGATCAGTTTAGAATGTTCACTTTAACTGGCCGATCAACTTGACCTTTCTGTAGTAAATCGTCCATAACTTTTGATGTATAGCAGAGAATGACACGAATCCAATGCCCATGTTAATCTTGCTCAATTTTTTTGTATTGTGATAAAATTTAAGACAAAAATTGCTTCAGCAAGTCCTCCAAGTAATCAAATCTTTCCAAAACTACGTGATGTCATTCATTATGCTTCATTTATAAGCCTTTAATCAATGAGCACCAATGATCAGTTTAGAATGATCAATTTAACTTGGTGATCAACTTGACATGTCCGCACTAAATCGTTTGTAATTTTTGATTTAGAGCTCACAATGACACAAACAAAAATGCCTACGTTAAGCTAGAATAATTTTCTATATTGTGAAAAAAATTTAGGCAGAAATAGATATGACAAAACGTCCATGTAATCCAATCTAACCCAAACTGCGTGATGTCATACATTATGCTTCATTTATATGCCTTTAATCAATGAGCACCTATTATTAGTTTAGAAAAATCACTTTAACTAGCCGATCAACTTGACATGCCCGTAGTAAATCATACGTAACTATTGATTTAGATCTCATAGTGACCCGAATCCAACGTCCATGTTAAGCTAGCTTAATTTTCTATTTTTGAAATAAATTGAGACAGAAATAGATACGGAAAAGTGTTCAAGTAATCCAATATAGCCAAAATTACGTGATTCCATGCATAATGATTCATTTATAAGCCTTTACTCAATGAGCACCAATGATAAGTTTAGAATGATCACTTTAACTGGCCAATTCCCTTGACATGTCTGCATTAAATTGTCTGTAACTTTTGATTTATAGCTCAGAATGACACGAATCCAACGTCCACGTTAAGCTAGCTCAATTTTCTATGTTGTGTCAAAATTTGAGACAGAAATAGATACGACAAAGCATCCAAGTAATCCAATCTGTCCCGAACTGCGTGATGTCATGCATTATGCCTCATTTATAACCTTCTACTCAATGAACACCAATGTTCAGTTTAGAATGATCACTTTAAGTAGGCGATCAACTTGATATGTCCGCACTAAATCGTGCGTAACTTTTGACTTAGAGCTCAGAATGACACGAATCCAATGTCCATGTTAAGCTAGCTCAATTTTCTATATTGTGGCAAAATTTGAGACAGAAATAGGTACGACAAGGCATCCATGTTATCCAATCTATCCCAAACTGTGTGATGTCATGCATTATGCTTCATTTATAAGCCTTTACTCTTTTAGCACCAATGATCAGTTTAGAATGATCAATTTAACTAGGCGATCAACTTGACATGTGTGCACTAAATCGTATGTAACTTTTGATTTAGAGCTCCGAACGACATGAATCCAATGCCCATGTTAAGCTAGCTCAAGTTTCTATATTGTGACAAAATTTGAGACTGAAATAGAGACGACAAAGCATCCACGTAATCCAATCTATCCCAAACTTCGTGATGCCATGCTTTATACTTCATTTATAAGCATTTACTTACAGAACACCAATGATCAGTTAAGAATGATCACTTTAACTGGCCGATCAACTTGACATTTCTACACTAAATCGTCTATAACTTTTGATTAAGATCTCGGAATGACACGAATCCAATGCGCATGTTAAGCTAACTAAATTTTCAATATTTTGCAAAAATTGAAACAAAAATTGAGACGACAAAGCGTCCAAGTAATCCAATCTATCCAAAACTGTGTAATGCCATGCATTATGTTTGATTTTGAGCTAAGAACGACACGAATCCAATGCCCACGTTAAGCTAGATAAAGTTTCTATGTTTTAATAAAATTTGAGACAGAAAAAGAGACATCAAAGCATCCAAGTAATCCAATCTATCCCAAACTGGGTGATGCCATGCTTTATACTTCATCCATAAGCTTTTACTTAATGAGCACCAATTATCAGTTTAGAATGATCACTTTAACTAGCCGATCAACTTGACTTGTCTTCACTAAATCGTCTATAACTCTTGATTTAGAACTCAGAATGACACGAATCCATTGCCCATGTTAAGCTTTCTTGATTTTCTACATTGTGACAAAATTTGAGACAGAAATAGAGAAAAAAAGTGTCCAAGTAATCTAATCTATCCAGAACTGTGTGATGCCATGCATTATGCTTCATTTATAAGCCTTTACTCAATGAGCACCCACGATCAGTTTAGAATAATTATATTAACAGGCCGATCAACTTGACATGTCTGCACTAAGTCATCCGTAACTTTTGATTTTAAGCTCAAAACGACACGAATCCAATGCCTACATTAAACTAGCTCAATTTTCTTTATTGTGATAAATTTGGGACAAAAATAGATACCGCAAATCATCCAAGTAATCTAATCTATCCAAAATTAAATGATTCCATGCATTATGCTTCATTTATAAGCCTTTACTCAATGATCAGTTTAGGATAATCATATTAACTGGCCAATCAACTTGACAAGTCCGCAGTAAATCTTCCGTAACTTTTGATTTTTAGTTTAGAATGAAATGAATCCAATGGCCACTTTAACCTAATTCAATTTTCTATATTGTGATAAAATTCAGTTTAGAATGATCATTTTTACTGGCCGATCAACTTTAAAAGTCGCACAAAATCGTCCGTTTCTTTTGATTTAGAGCTTAGAAAGGCACGAATCCAATGCTCACGTTAAGCGAGCCCAATTATCTATAATGTGACCAAATTTGACAAAGAAATATTTACGAAAAGGCGTCCAATTAATCCAATCAATCTCAAACTGCCTGATGCTATGCATTATTCTTCATTTATAAGCTTTAACTCAATGAGCACCAATGATCACTTTATAATGATCATTTTAACTTGCCGATCAACTTGATATGTCCACAATAAATCGTCCATAACATAAGATTTAGAGCTTAGAATGACACTAATCCAATGCCCACGTTAAGCTAGCTCAATATTTTATCTATTGTGACAAAATTTGAGACAGAACAAGATACAACAAAGCGTCCAAGTAATCCAATCTATCCCACAGTGCATGGTATCATGCATTATGATTAATTTATAAGTCTTTAATCAATGAGCACCAATGATCAGTTTAGAATGATCAATTTAACTAGGCGATCAACTTGAAATGTCAGCACTAAATCGTTCGTAACCTTTGATTTATAGCTAAGAATGACACGAACCAAATGCCAACGTTAAACTAGACCAACTTTCTATATTGTGAAAAAAATTTAGACGGAAATAGATATGATTCATTTATAAGTCTTTACTCAATTAGCACCATTGATGAGTTTCGAATAACCATATTAACTGGCCGATCAACTTGACACGTCTACACTAAAACGTTTGTAACATTTGATTTAGACCTCAAAATGATACGAATCCAATGCCCACGTTAAGCTAGCAAAATTTTCTATATTTTGCAAAATTTAAGAAAGAAATAGAGACAACAAAGTGTCCAAGGAATCCAATCTATCCCAAACTACGTGATGCCATGCTTTATGCTTCATTTATAAGCCTTTACTAAATTTCCACCATTGATCAGTTTAGAATAATCATGTTAACAGGCCGATGAACATGATATTTCCGCACTAAATCATCCGTAACTTTTGATTTAGAGCTAGAATGACACAAATCCAATGACCACGTTAAGGTAGCTCAATTTTCTATATTGTAACAAAATTTGAGATATATATCCAAAACTGTGTGATCATTCCAATTATTCCAATCTATCCAAAACTGTGTGATGTCGTGCATTATGCTTCATTTATAAGCTTTCAGCACCAATAATCAATTTAGAATAGACATAATAACTGGCCGATGAACTTGACATTTCTGCACTAAATCGTCAATAACTTTTGATTTTAAGCTCAGAATAACACGAATCCAATGCCCATGTTAAAGCAAATAAATTTACTATATTTTAAATAAATTTGATACATATATAGAGAAGACAAATTATCCAATTAATCCAATCCATCCAAAAATGTGTGATGCCATGCATTATGCTTCATTTATAAGCCTTAACTCAATGACCACCAATGATCAGTTTAAAATAACTGTATTAATTGGCCGATCAACTTGACATGTCCGCACTAAATCGTCCGTAACATTTAATTTAGAGCTCAGAATGACACGAATCCAATGCACACGTTAGGCTAGATAAATTTTCTATATTTTAAACAAAATTAGAGACAGAAATAGAGAAGAAAAAGCATCTAAGTAATCAAATCTATAGAAAACTATGTGGTGCCATGCATTATGCTTCATTTATTAGCCTTTATTCAATGAGCACTAATGATCAATTTAGATAATCATACTAACTAGCCGATCAACTTGACATGTTCGCACTAAATCGTCCGTAAGATTTGATTTTGAGCTCAGAATGAAACGAATCTAATGCTCACAATAATGTTGCTAAATTTTCTATATTTGACAAAATTTGAGACAAAAATAGAGACGACACAGCATCCAAGTAATCTAATCTTTCCCAAACTTTGTGATGACATGCTTTATGCTTCATTTATAAACATTTACTTAAACTGCACCCATGATCAGTTTAGAACGATCACTTTAACTGGCCGATTAACTTGATATGTCCGCACTTAATCTTCCGTAACTTTTGATTTAGTGCTCAGAATGACAAGAATCTAATGTCTACGTTAAGGTAGCTCAATTTTCTATATTGTAACCAATTTTGAGAAAAAATAGTTACGACAAAGCATCCAAGTAATTTAATCTATCTAAAACTCTATGATACCATGCATTAAGCTTCATTTATAAGCTTTTATGGAATGAGCACCAATCTTCAGTTTAGAATTATCATTTTAACAGGCCGATCAACTTGTCATATCGGCACTAAATCGTACGTAACTTTTAATTTAATGGTCCGAATGACACCAATCGAATGCCAACGTTAAGCTAGCTTAATTTTCTATATTCTCACAAAATTTTAGACTGAAATAGAGACGACAAAGTGTCCACGTAATCCAATCTATCCCAAACTACGTGATGCCATGCTTTATACTTCATTTATAGGCCTTTACTTACAAAACACCAATGATCAGCTTAGAATGATCACTTTAACTGCCAATAAACTTGAGATGTCCGCACTAAATTTTCCGTAACTTTTGATTTAGAGCTTGGAATGACACGAATCCAATGCCCACGTTAAGCTAGCTAATTTTTCTATATTTTTCAAAATTTGAAACAAAAATTGAGACGACAAAGCGTCCAAGTAATCCAATCTATCCAAAACTGTGTAATGCCATGCATTATGCTTGATTTATAAGCATCAACCATTGAGCGACAATGATCAGTTTAGAATAATCATATTACCTGGCCGATTACCTTGGCATGTACGCACTAAATCGTCCTTAACTTTTGATTTTGAGCTCAGAATGACACAAATCCAATGACAACATTAAGCTACATAAATTTTCTACATTTAAGATAGAAATAGATATGACAAAGCATCCAAGTAATCCAATCCATACGAAACTGCATGATGCCATTCATTATTGTTCGTTTATAAGCTTTTACTCAATAAGCACTAATGATCAGTTCAGAATGATCATTTTAACTGGCCGATCAACTTGAGATGTTTGCACTAAATCGTCCATAACTTTTGATTTATATCTCATAATAACATGAATTGAATACCCACATTAAGCTAGATAAATTTACTATATTCTGAAAAAATTTGAGACAAAACTAGATATGAAAAAGCATCTAATTAATCCAATGTATCCCAAACTGTGTGATGCCATGCATTATTCTTCATTTATTAGCTTTTACTCAATGAGCACCAATGATCAGTTTAGAATGATAATTCTAACTTGCCGCTCAACTTAACATGTCCGCACTAAATCGTCCGTAACTTTTGATTTCGAATTGAAAATGATACGAATCAAATGACCACGTTAAGGTAGCTCAGTTGTCTACATTCCGATAAAATTTAAGACTAAAATTGCTTCGACAAGTCCTCCAAGTAATCAAAACTATGTGACGTCATGCATTATGCTTCATTTATAAGCCTTCAGTAAATGAGCACCAATGATCAGTTTATAATGATCCATTTAAATGGCTGATCAACTTGACATGTATGCACTAAATCATCTGTAACTTTTGATTTATAGCTCTGAATGAGACGAATCCAATGCACACGTTCAGGTAGTTCAATCTTAATATTCGAATAAATTTTAAGACTAAAATTGCTTCAACAAGTCCTCCAAGTAATCAAACTGCGTGATGTCAGGCATTATGCTTCATTTATAAGCTTTACTCAATGAGCACCAATGATCAATTTAGAATGATCACTTTAATTGGCCGATTAACTTGACATGTCCACACTAAATCATCTTTAAGTTTTGATTTAGAGCTCAAAATGACACGAATCCAATGCCCACGTTAAGATAGCTCAAATTTTTTTTATATTTTGACAAAATTTGAAATAGATATAGGTACGACAAAGCATCCAAGTAATCCAATCTATCCCGAATTACGTGATGCCATGCATTATGCTTCATTTATAAGCCTTTATTCAATGAGCACCAATGATCAGTATAGAATGATCACTTTAACTGATCGATCAACTTGACATATCCACATTTAATCATCCGTAACTTTTGATTTAGTGCTCAGAATGACACGAATCCACTTCCCTGGTTAATCATACTCAATTTTTTATATTGTGACAAAATTTGAGAGAGAACTAGAAACGACAAAGCATCCAAGTAATCTAATATATCCCAAACTGCGCTATGCAATGCTTTATGCTTCATTATAAGCGTTTACTTAATGAGCACCAATGATCACTTCAGAATGATGACTTTAATTGGGCGATAAACTTGACATATCCAAACAAAATTGTCCGTAAACTATGATTTAGAGCTCGGAATGACAGGTATCTAATGGCCACATTAAGCTAGCTCAATGTTTTATATTGTGCCAAATTTTGAAACATAAATAGATACTACAAAGCGTCAAGTAATCCAATCTATCCCGAATTGTGTGATGCCATGCATTATGCTTCCCTTATAAGCCTTGACATGGGCGATACACTTGACATGTTTGCACTAAATCGTCCATAACTTTTGATTTATAGCTCATAATGACAGGAATCCAATGCCCACGTTAAGCTAGCTCAATTTTCTATATTGTGACAAGATTTGAGATAGAGATAGATACAAAAAAGCATTCAAGTAATCTAAGCTAGACAAAAATGTGTGATACCATGCATTTTGCTTCATTTATATGCATTTACTCAATGAGCACCAATGATCAGTTTACAATGTTCACTTTAACTGGCCGATCAACTTGACATTTCTGCAGTAAATCGTCCGTAACTTTTGATGTATAGCTGAAAATGACACGAATCCAATGCCCATGTTAAGCTAGCTCAATTTTTTTGTATTGTGATAAAATTTAAGACAAAAATTGCTTCAGCAAGTCCTCCAAGTAATCAAATCTTTCCAAAACTACGTGATGTCATGCATTATGCTTCATTTATAAGCCTTTAATCAATGAGCACCAATGATCAGTTTAGAATGATCAATTTAACTTGGCGATCAACTTGACATGTCAGCGCTAAATCGTTTGTAACTTTTGATTTAGAGCTCAGAATGACACAAACCAAATCCCTACGTTAAGCTAGACCAATTTTCTATATTGTGAAAAAAATTTAGGCAGAAATAGATATGACAAAACGTCTATGTAATCCAATCTAACCCGAACTGCGTGATGTCATACATCATGGTTCATTTATATGCCTTTATTCAATGAGCACCAATGATCAGTTTAGAAAAATCACTTTAACTAGCCGATCAACTTGAAATGCCCGCACTAAATCATACGTAACTTTTGATTTAGAGATTTTAGTGACCCAAAACCAACACTCACGTTAATCTAGCTCAATTTTCTATATTTTAAAAAACAATTGAGACAGAAATAGATATGAAAAAGTGTTCAAGTAATCCAATATAGCCAAAACTGCGTGATTCCATGCATAATGCTTCTTTTATAAGCCTTTACTCAATGAGCACCAATGATAAGTTTAGAATGATCACTTTAACTGGCCAATCAACTTGACATGTCCGGATTAAATCGTCTGTAACTTTTGATTTAGAGCTCAGAATGAGACGAGTCGAACGCCCACGTTAAGCTAGCTCAATTTTCTATATTGTGTTGAAATTTGAGACAGAAATAGATACGACAAAGCGTCCAAGTAATCCAATCTGTCCTGAACAGCATGATGTCATGCATTATGCTTCATTTATAATCTTCTACTCAATGAGCACCAATGATCAGTTTGGAATGATCACTTTAAGTAGGCGATCAACTTGATATGTCCGCACTAAATCGTGCGTAACTTTTGACTTAGACCTCAGAATGAGACGAATCCAATGCCAATGTTAAGCTAGTTCAGTTTTCTCTATTGTGATGAAATTTGAGATAGAAACAGATACGACAAAGCATCCATGTTATCCAATCTATCCCGAACTGTGTGATGTCATGCATAATGCTTAATTTATAAGCCTTTACTAAATGAGCACTAATGATCAGTTTAGAATGATCACTTTAACACGCCGATCAATTTGACATGAATCCAATGCCCACGTTAAGCTAGCTCAATTTTCTATATTTTGAAAAAAATTGAGACATAAATAGATACGAAAAAGTGTTCAAGTAATCCAATATAACCAAAACTGCGTGATTCCATGCATAATACTGCATTTATAAACCTTTACTCAATGAGCATCAATGATCAGTTTTGAATGGTCATTTTTACTGGCCGATCAACTTTAAAAGTCGCACGAAATCGTCCGTTACTTTTGATTTAGAGCTTAGAAAGGCACGAATCCAATGCCCACGTTAAGCGAGCCCAATTATCTATAATGTGACAAAATTTGACAAAGAAATATTTTCGAAAAGGCATCCAATTGATCCAATCTATCCCAAAATGCCTGATGCCATGCATTATTCTTCATTTATAAGCTTTAACTCAATGAGCACCAATGATCAGTTTATAATGATCATTTTAACTTGCCGATCAACTTGATATGTCCACAATAAATCGTCCATAACATATGATTTAGAGCTTAGAATGACACTAATCCAATACCCACGTTAAGCTAGCTCAATATTTTATCTATTGTGACAAAATTTGAGACAGAACAAGATACGACAAAGCGTCCAAGTAATCCAATCTATTCCACAGTGCATGGTATCATGCATTATGATTAAGTTTTAAGTCTTTAATCAATGAGCACCAATGATCAGTTTAGAATGATCAATTTAACTAGGCGATCAACTTGAAATGTCCACACTAAATCGTTCGTAACTTTTGATTTATAGCTCAGAATGACACGAACCAAATGCCTACGTTAAACTAGACCAACTTTCTATATTGTGAAAAAAATTTAGACGGAAATAGATATGATTCATTTATAAGTCTTTACTCAATTAGCACAATTGATGAGTTTAGAATAACCATATTAACTGGCCGATCAACTTGACACGTCTGCACTAAAACATTTGTAACATTTGATTTAGACCTCAGAATGATACGAATCCAATGCCCACGTTAAGCTAGCAAAATTTTCTATATTTTGCAAAATTTAAGAAAGAAATAGAGACAACAAAGTGTCCAAGGAATCCAATCTATCCCAAACTATGTGATGCCATGCTTTAAGCTTCATTTATAAACCTTTACTAAATTAGAACCATTGATCAGTTTAGAATAATCATGTTAACAGGCCGATGAACATGACATTTCCGCTCTAAATCATCTGTAACTTTTGATTTAGAGCTCAGAATGACACAAATCCAATGACCACGTTAAGCTAGCTCAGTTTTCTATATTGTAACAAAATTTGAGATATATATATATATATCAAAAACTATGTGATCATTCCAATTATTCCAATCTATCCAAAATTGTGTGATGCTGTGCATTATGCTTCATTTATAAGCTTTCAGCACCAATGATCAATTAAGAATAAACATAATAACGGGCCGATGAACTTGACATGTCTGCACTAAATCGTCAATAACTTTTGATTTTAAGCTCAGAATAACACGAATCCATGTTAAAGCAGATCAATTGACTATATTTTAAATAAATTTGATACATATATAGAGAAGACAAATCATCCAATTAATCCAATCCATCCAAAAATGTGTGATGCCATGCGTTATGCTTCATTTATAAGCCTTTACTCAATGACCACCAATGACCAGTTTAAAATAACTGTATTAATTGGCCGATCAACTTGACATGTCCGCACTAAATCGTCTGTAACTTTTTATTTAGAGCTCAGAATGACACAAATCCAATGCACACGTTAGGCTAGATAAATTTTCAATATTTTAACAAAATTGGAGACAGAAATAGAGAAGACAAAGCATCTAAGTAATCAAATCTATACAAAACTGTGTGGTGCCATGCATTATGCTTCATTTATTAGCCTTTATTCAATGAGCACTAATGATCAATTTAGATAATCATACTAACTGGCCGATCAACTTGACATGTTCGCACTAAATCGTCCGTAAGATTTGATTTTGAGCTCAGAATGACAAGAATCTAATGCTCACAATAATGTTGCTAAATTTTCTATATTTGGACAAAATTTGAGACAGAAATAGAGACGACACAACATCCAAGTAATCTAATCTTTCCCAAACTTTGTGATGACATGCTTTATGCTTCATTTATAAACATTTACTTAAACTGCACCCATTATCAGTTTAGAACGATCACTTTAACTGGCCGATTAACTTGATATGTCCGCACTTAATCTTCTGTAACTTTTGATTTAGTGCTCAGAATGACAAGAATCCAATGTCTACGTTAAGGTAGCTCAATTTTCTATATTATAACTAATTTTGAGAAAAACATAGATACGACAAAGCATCCAAGTAATTTAATCTATCCAAAACTCTATGATACCATGCATTAAGCTTCATTTATAAGCTTTTACGGAATGAGCACCAATCTTCAGTTTAGAATTATCATTTTAACAGGCCGATCAACTTGTCATATCGGCACTAAATCGTACGTAACTTTTAATTTAAAGGTCCGAATGACACCAATCGAATGCCAACGTTAAGCTAGCTCAATTTTCTATATTCTCACAAAATTTGAGACTGAAATAGAGACGAACAAGTGTCCACGTAATCCAATCTATCCCAAACTACGTGATGCCATGCTTTATACTTCATTTATAGGCCTTTACTTACAGAACACCAATGATCATCTTAGAATGATCACTTTAACTGCCGATAAACTTGAGATGTCTGCACTAAATTTTCTGTAACTTTTGATTTAGAGATTGGAATTACACGAATCCAATGCCCACGTTAAGCTAGCTAAATTTTCTATATTTTTCAAAATTTGAAACAAAAATTGAGACGACAAAGCGTCCAAATAATCCAATCTATCCAAAACTGTGTAATGCCATGCATTATGCTTGATTTATAAGCATCAACCATTGAGCGACAATGATCAGTTTAGAATAATCATATTAACTGCGTGATGACAATAGATATGACAAAGCATCCAAGTAATCCAATCCATACGAAACTGCGTGATGCCATTCATTATTGTTCGTTTATAAGCTTTTACTCAATAAGCACTAATGATCAGTTCAGAATGATCATTTTAACTGGCCGTTCAACTTGAGATGTTTGCACTAAATCGTCCATAACTTTTGATTTATATCTCAGAATAACATGAATCGAATACCCACATTAAGCTAGATAAATTTACTATATTCTGAAAAAATTTGAGACAAAACTAGATATGAAAAAGCATCCCATTAATCCAATGTATTCCAAACTGTGTGATGCCATGCATTATTCTTCATTTATTAGCTTTTACTCAATGAGCACCAATGATCAGTTTAGAATGATAATTCTAACTTGCCGCTCAACTTAACATGTCCGCACTAAATCGTCCGTAACTTTTGATTTCTAATTAAAAATGATAGGAATCAAATGACCACGTTAAGGTAGCTCAATTGTCTACATTCTGATAAAATTTAAGACTAAAATTGCTTCGACAAGTCCTCCAAGTAATCAAAACTATGTGACATCATGCATTATGCTTCATTTATAAGCCTTCACTAAATGAGCACCAATGATCAGTCTATAATGATCAATTTAACTGGCTGATCAACTTCACATGTATGCACTAAATCGTCCGTAACTTTTGATTTATAGCTCTGAATGAGATGAATCCAAGGCACACGTTCAGGTAGTTCAATCTTAATATTGAAATAAATTTTAAGACTAAAATTGCTTCGACAAGTCCTCCGAGTAATCAAACTGCGTGATGCCAGTCATTATGCTTCATTTATAAGCTTTACTCAATGAGCACCAATGATCAATTTAGAATGATCACTTTAATTGGCCAATTAACTTGACATGTCCACACTAAATCATCTGTAAGTTTTGATTTAGAGCTCAAAATGACACGAATCCAATGCCCACGTTAAGATAGCTCAAATGTTTTTATATTTTGACAAAATTTGAAACAGATTTAGGTATGACAAAGCATCCAAGTAATCCAATCTATCCCGAATTGCGTGATGCCATGCATTATGCTTCATTTATAAGCCTTTATTCAATGAGCACCAATGATCAGTATAGAATGATCACTTTAACTGATCGATCAACTTGACATATCCACATTTAATCATCCGTAACTTTTGATTTAGAGCTCAGAATGACACGAATCCACTTCCCACGTTAATCACACTCAATTTTTTATATTGTGACAAAATTGGAGAGAGAACTAGAAACGACAAAGCATCCAAGTAATCTAATATATCCCAAACTGCTCTATGCAATGCTTTATGCTTCATTATAAGCGTTTACTTAATGAGCACCAATGATCACTTCAGAATGATGACTTTAATTGGGCAATCAACTTGACATACCCGAACAAAATTGTCCGTAAACTATGATTTAGAGCTCGGAATGACAGGTATCTAATGCCCACATTAAGCTAGCTCAATGTTTTATATTGTGCCAAACTTTGAAACATAAATAGATACTACAAAGCGTCAAGTAATCCAATCTATCCCAAATTGTGTGATGCCATGCATTATGCTTTCCTTATAAGCCTTGACATGGGCGATACACTTGACATGTTTGCACTAAATTGTCCATAACTTTTGATTTATAGCTCATAATGACAGGAATCCAATGCCCATGTTAAGCTAGCTCAATTTTCTATATTGTGACAAGATTTGAGATAGAAATAGATACAAAAAAGCATTCAAGTAATCTAAGCTAGACAAAACTGTGTGATACCATGCATTTTGCTTCATTTATATGCATTTACTCAATGAGCACCAATGATCAGTTTTGAATGTTCACTTTAACTGGCCGATCAACTTGACATTTTTGCAGTAAATCGTCCGTAACTTTTGATGTATAGCTGAAAATGACACGAATCCTATGCCCATGTTAAGCTAGCTCAATTTTTTTGTATTGTGATAAAATTTAAGACAAAAATTGCTTCAGCAAGTCCTCCAAGTAATCAAATCTTTCCAAAACTACGTGATGTCATGCATTATGCTTCATTTATAAGCCTTTAATCAATGAGCACCAATGATCAATTGAGAATGATCAATTTAACTTGGCGATCAACTTGACATGTCCGCACTAAATCGTTTGTAACTTTTGATTTAGAGCTTAGAATGACACAAAACAAATCCCTACGTTAAGCTAGACCAATTTTCTATATTGTGAAATAATTTTAGGCAGAAATAGATAAGACAAAACGTCTATGTAATCCAATCTAACCCGAACTGCGTGATGTCATACATTATGGTTCATTTATATGCCTTTATTCAATGAGCACCAATGATCAGTTTAGAAAAATCACTT
>CM032163.1:27691274-27901376 GCA_018901935.1 Pugionium cornutum
TTAGCATGACAAAAATCAATTGCCCACATCAAGTTAGCTCAATTTTTCTATATTTTGACAAAATTTGAGATAGAAATCGAGACGACAAAGCGTCCAAGTAATCTAATCTATTCCAAAATGCGTGATGCCATGCTTTATGATTTATTTATACGCCTTTACTCAATAAGCACCAATGATCAGTTTAGAATAATCATATTAACTGGCCTATCAACTTGACATGTCCGCACTAAATCGTCCGTAACTTTTGATTTTGAGCTTAGAATGACACGAATCCAATACCCACGTTAAGCTAGGTAAATTTTTTTTTATTTTGACAAAATGTAATACAGAAATAGAGACAAAAAGCGTCCAAGTAATCCAATCTATCCGAAAACTGTGTGATGCCATGCATTATGCTTCATTTATAAGCCTTTACTCAATGTTCACCAATGATCAGGTTAGAATGATCACTTTAACTGGCCCATCAACTTGACATGTCTACAGTAAATGGCCCGTAACTTTTAATTTAAAGCTCCGAATGACATGAATCCAATGTCCACGTTAAGCTAGCTCAATTTTCTCTATTGTGACAAACTTTGAGACAGAAATAGATACGACAATGCATCCAAGTAATCCAAACGATCCCAAACTATGTGATGCCATGCATTATTCTTCATTTATAAGCTTTTACTCAATGAGCACCAATGATCAGTTAAGAATGATCCTTTCAACTGGCCGTTCAACTTGACATATCTACACTAAATCATCGTGACTTTTGATTTATAGCTGATAAACACATGAATCCAATGCCCACGTTAAGCTAGCTCAATTAAAAAATTAAGACAAAAATAGACAAGACAAAGCATCCAAGTAATCCAATCTATCTAGAACTGTATGATGCCATGCATTATACTTCATTTATAAGCTTTTACTCCATGTGCACCAATGATCCGATTAGAATGATCACTTTAATTGGCCGATCAACTTGACATGTCCACACTAAACAATTCGTAAGTTTTGATTTAGGGTTTAAAATGACACCAATCCAATGCCCACGTTAAATTAGCTCAATTTTCTATATTTTGACAAAATTTAAAATAGAAATAGAGAGGAAAAAGCGTCCAAGTAATCAAATCTATCCCAAAATGCGTGATGCCTTGCTTTATGCTTCATTTATAAGCCTTTACTTACTGAGGACCAATGATCAATT
This sequence comes from Pugionium cornutum, assembly GCA_018901935.1. NCBI lineage: Eukaryota > Viridiplantae > Streptophyta > Magnoliopsida > Brassicales > Brassicaceae > Pugionium > Pugionium cornutum. Next base: position 27,692,464 of record CM032163.1, read on the forward strand.
TAGAATGATCAATTTAACCGGCCGATCAACTTGACAAGTCCGTACACAATCGTTCGTAACTTTTGATTTAGAGCTCAAAAATACATGAATCCAATGCCCACATTAAGCTAGATCAATTTTCTATATTGTACCAAATTTGAGACCGAAATAGATACGACAAAGCGTTCAAGTAATCCAATCTATCCAAAACATTGTGATGCCATCCATTATGCTTCATTTGTAAGCCTTTACTCAATGAGCACCAATGATCAGTTTAATTATCACTTTAACTTGCCGATCAACTTGACATGTCCACACTAAATCATTCGTAACTTTTTATTTAGGGCTTAAAATGACACAAATCCAATGCCCACGTTAAGCTAGCTCAATTTTCTATACTGTGATAAAATTTGAGACCAAAATAGATTCGATTGTCCACAAAGCATCCAAGTAATCCAAGTAATTCAATCCATCCAAAACTGCATGATGCCATGCATTATTCTTCATTCATAAGCTTTTACTCAATGGGCACCAATGATCAGTTTAGAATGATCATTTTAATTGCCTCATCAACTTGACATGTTCACATTTTAATTGCCTGATCAATGATCAGTTTAGAATGATCATTTTAACGTTTGATTTGGAGCTCAGAATGACGCCAATGAAATGCCCACGTTAATCTAGCTCAGTTTTCTATATTGTGACAAATTTTAAGACAGAAATAGATACAACAAAGAGTCTAATTAATCCAATCTATCCGAAATTGCGTGATGGCATGCATTATTCTTCATTTATAACCTTTTACTCAATGAGCACCAATGATCAGTTTAGAATGATCATTTTAATTGGCCGATCAACTTGACATGTCCGCACTAAATCGTCCGTAACATTTGATTTAGTGCTCTGAATGACACGAATCCAATGTCCATCTTAAGATGGCTCAATGTTTTATATTGTGCAAAATTTGAGACAGAAATATATATGACAAAGCGCCCAAGTAACTCAATCCATCCCAAACTGCTTGATGGCATGCATTCTTCTTCATTTATAAGCTTTTACTCGATGAGCACCAATGATGAATTTAAAATGGTCAATTTAACTGGCCGATCAACTTCACATGTCTGCACTAAATCGTCCGTAACTTTTGATTTTGAGCTTAAAATGACACGAATCCAATGCCCACGTAAAGCTAGGTAAATTTTCTATATTTCGACAAAATGTAATACAGAAATAGAGACAAAAAGCGTCCAAGTAATCCAATCTATCCGAAAACTGTGTGATGCCATGGATTATGCTTCATTTATAAGCCTTTACTCAATGCGCACCAATGATCAGGTTAGAATGATCACTTTAACTGGCCCATCAACTTGACATGTCTGCAGTAAATGGCCCGTAACTTTTAACTTTTATTCTTCATTTATAAGCTTTTACTCAATGAGCACCAATGATCAGTTTAGAATGATCCTTTCAACTGGCCGTTCAACTTGACATGTCTACACTAAATCATTGTGACTTTTGATTTATAGCTGAGAAACACATGAATCCAATGCCCACCTTAAGCTAGCTCAATTAAAAATTTAAGACAAAAATAGATAAGACAAAGCATCCAAGTAATCCAATCTATCTAGAACTGTCTGATGCCATGCATTATACTTCATTTATAAGCTTTTATTCCATGTGCACCAATGATCAGATTAGAATGATCACTTTAATTGGCCGATCAACTTGACATGTCCACACTAAATCATTCGTAAGTTTTGATTTAGGGCTTAAAACGACACCAATCCAATGACCACGTTAAATTAGCTCAATTTTCTATATTTTGACAAAATTTAAAATAGAAATAGAGAGGACAAAGCGTCCAAGTAAACCAATCTATCCCAAAATGCGTGATGCCTTGCTTTATGCTTTATTTATAAGCCTTTACTTACTGAGGACCAATGATAAGTTTAGAATGATCAATTTAACTAGCTGACCAAATTGACAAATCCGTACACAATCGTTCGTAACATTTGATTTAGAGATCAAAAATACACGAATCCAATGCCCACATTAAGCTAGCTCAATTTTCTATATTGTACCAAATTTGAGACCGAAATAGATACGACAAAGCGTTCAAGTAATCCAATCTATCAAAAACATTGTGATGCCATCCATTATGCTTCATTTGTAAGCCTTTACTCAATGAGCACCAACGATCAGTTTAATTATCACTTTAACTTGCCGATCAACTTGACATGTCCACACTAAATCATTGAGTGACACGAGTCCTGCCTAACTTATGATTTAGAGCATAGAGTGACACGAATCCAATGCCCACGTTAAGCTAGCTCAATTTTCTATATTGTGACAGAATTTGAGGCAAAAATAGATATAAAAAGCGTTCATGTAGCCAATATATCCAAAAGTCCGTGATGCCATGCACTATGCTTCTTTTATAAGCCTTTACTCAATGAGCACCAATTATCATTTAAGAATGATCACTTTAACTGGATGATCAACCTAACATGTCCGCCCTAAATCATCAATAATTTATTATTTATAGCTCCGAATGACACGAATCCAATTCCCACGTTAAGCTAGCTGAAGTTTCTATATTATGACAAAATTTGATGGAGAACTGGATACGACAAATCATACAAGTAATTCAATGTATTCCGAACTGCGTGATGTCTTGCATTATTCATCATTTATAAGCCTTTGCTAAATGAGCACCAATGATCAGTTTAAAATGATCACTTTACCTGGGTGATCAACATGACATGATCGCACTAAATCGTCCTTAACTTTTGATTTCGAGCTCCGAATGACACGAATCCAATGCCCACATTAAGCTAGCTCAATTTTCTATATTGTGACAAAATTTGAGAAAGAAATAGATACGCAAAAGTGTCTATTTCATCCAATCTATCCCGACTGCGTGATGCCATGCATTATGCTTCATTTATAAGCGTTTACTCAATGAGCACAAATGTTCAGTTTAGAATGATAACTTTAACTAGGCGATCAACTTGATGTAGGCATTGGATTCGTGTCAAGTTTAGAATGGACATGTCAAGTTGATCGGTAAGTTAAAGTGATCATTCTAAACTGATCATTGGTGCTCATTGAGTAAAGGCTTATAAATGAAGCATAATGCATGGAATTACACAGTTTTTGCTAGATTAGATTACTTCAACGCTTGTTCATATCTATTATTCTGTCAACTTTTGTCACAATATAGAAAATTGAGCTAGCTTAATGTGGGCATTGGATTCGTGTTATTATGAGGTCTAAATCAAAAGTAACGGACGATTTAATGCGGACATGTCAAGTTTATCGACTAGTTAAAGTTATCATTCTAAACTGATCATTTCTGCTCATTGAGTAAAGGCTTATAAATGATAAATAATGCATGGCATCACGTAGATCGGGATAGAATGGATTACATGGACACTTTGCAATACATATTTATATCCCAGATTTTGTCACAATATAGAAAATTGAGATAGCTTAACGTGTGCATTGGGTTCGTGTCATTTTGAGCTCTAAATCAAAAGTTACGGACGATTTAGTGCGGACATGTCAAATGGATCGGCCAGATAAATTTATCATTCTAAACTGATCATTGGTGCTCATTGAGTAAGGGCTTATAAATGATGTATAATGCATGACATCACGCAGTTCAGGATAGATTGGATTACATGAACACGTTGTCGTACCTATTTCTACCTCATATTTTGTCGCAATATAAAAAATTGAGCTAGCTTAACGTGGGCATTGGATTCGTGTCATTCTGAGCTCTAAATAAAAGGTTACGAACAATTTTTTGCGATCATGTCAAGTTTATCGGCCAGTTAAAGTGATCATTCTAAACTGATCATTGGTCCTCATTGAGTAAATGCTTATAAATGATGCATAATGCATGACATCACGCAGTTCGGGATAGATTAGATTACTTGGACGCTTTGTTGTATCTCTTTCTGCCTGAAGTTTTGTCAAAATATAGAAAATTGAGCTAGCTTAACGTGGGCATTGGATTCGTGTCATTCTGAGCTATAAAGCATAAGTTACGGACGATTTAGTGTGGACATGTCAAGTTGATCGGCCAGTTAAAGTGATCATTCTTAACTGATCATTGGTGCTCATTGAGTAAAGCTCATAAATGAGGCATAATGCATGGCATCACGGAGTTTTGGCTTGATTGGACTAGTTGAACAGTTTTTGGTATCGAATTCTACCTCAAATATTGTCACAATATGGAAAATTGAGCTAGTTTAAAGTGGGCATTAGCTTCGTGTCATTCTGAGCTTTAAATCAAAAGTTAGGGACGATTTAGTGCGGACATGTCAAGTTGATCGGCCCGTTAAAATGATCATTCTAAACTGATCATTTCGGCTCATTGAGTAAAAGATTGTAAATGAAGCATAATGCATGGCATCATGCAGTTTTGCATAGATTGGATTACTTGAACGCTTTTTGAATCTATTTCTGTCTCAAATTTTGTCACAATATAGAAAATTGAGCTAGCTTAACGTGGGCATTAGATTCGTGTCATTCTGACCTAAAATCATAACTTATAGACGATTTAGTGCGGATATGTCAAGTTGATCGGCCAGTTAAAGTGATCATTCTAAATTGATTATTGGTGCTCATTGAGTAAAGGCTTATAAATGAAGCATAATGAATGGCATCACATAGTTTTGGCTAGATTCAATTACTTAAATGCTTTTTTGTATCTATCTTGTGTCAAATATGGTCACAATATAGAAAATTGAGCTACCCTAACGTGGGCATTGGATTCGTGTTATTCTGAGCTCTGAATCAAAAGCTACAGAAGATTTAATGCGGACATGTCAAGTTGGTCGCCTAGTTAAAGATATCATTCTAAACTGAACATTTGTGGTCATTGAGTAAAGGCTTATAAATGAAGCATAATGCACGGCATCACGAAGTTCGGGATAGATTGGATTACATAGATACTTTTTCGTGTCATTTTCCGTCTCAAATTTTATCACAATATAGAAAATTGAGCTAGCTTAACGTGGGCATTGGATTCTTGTTATTTTGAGCTCTAAATCAAAAGTTACAGATGATTTAGTCCGGACAAGTTAAGTTGATCGGCCAGTTAAAGTGATCATTATAAACTGATCATTGGTGTTCATTGAGTAAAGGCTTATAAATGATGCATAATGCATGATATCACGCAGTTCGGAATACATTGAATTACTTGTATGATTTGTCGTATCCAGTTCTCCATCAAATTTTGTCATAAGATAGAAAATTTAGCTAGCTTAACATTGGCATTGGATTCGTGTCATTGGGAGCTATAAATCATAAATTATTGACGATTTAGGGTGGACATGTTAGGTTTATCAGCCAGTTAAAGTGATCATTCTTAAATGATCATTGGTGCTCATTGAGTAAAGGCTTATAAATGAATCATAATGCATGGCATCACGGACGTTTGGATAGATTGGTTACATGAATGCTTTTTATATCTATTTTTGCCTCAAATTCTGTCACGATATAGAAAATTCTGCTAGCTTAACGTGGGCATTGGATTCGTGTCAGTCTATGTTCTAAATCAAAAGTTTGGCAGGATTTAGTGCGGACATGTCAAGTTGATCGGTCAGTTAAAGTGATAATTCTAAACTGATCATTGGTGCTCATTGAGTAAAGGCTTATAAATGAAGCATAATGCATGGAATTACACAGTTTTTGCTAGATTGGATTACCTGAACGCTTGTTCGTATCTATTATTCTGTCAAATTTTTTTCACAATATAGAAAAATGAGCTAAATTAATGTGGGCATTGGATTCATGTTATTATGAGGTCTAAATCAAAAGCAACGGACGATTTAATGCGGACATGTCACGTTTATCGACCAGTTAAAGTTATCATTTTAAACTGATCATTTTTGCTCATTGAGTATAAATAAAGAATAATCATGGCATCACGGAGATTGGGATAGAATGGATTACATGGACACTTTGTAATATATATTTATATCTCAAATTTTGTCACAATATAGAAAATTAAGCTAGCTTAACATTTGCATTGGGTTCGTGTCATTTTGAGCTCTAAATCAAAAGTTACGGACGATCTAGTGCAGACATGTCAAATTGATCGGCCAGTTAAAGTTATCATTATAAACTGATCATTGGTGCTTATTGAGTAAGGGAATGTAAATGATGTATAATGCATGACATCACGCAGTTCAGGATAGATTGGATTACATGAACACGTTGTCGTACCTATTTCTACCTCATATTTAGTCGCAATATAGAAAATTGAGCTAGCTTAACGTGGGCATTGGATTCGTGTCATTCTGAGCTCTAAATAAAAAGTTACGAACAAATTTAGTGCGATCATGTCAAGTTTATCTGCCAGTTAAAGTGATCATTCTAAACTGATCATTGGTGCTCATCGAGTAAAGGCTTATAAATGATGCATAATGCATGACATCACGCAGTTCGGGATAGATTAGATTACTTGGACGCTTTGTTGTATCTATTTCTACCTGAAGTTTTGTCAAAATATAGAAAATTAAGCTAGCTTAACGTGGGCATTGGATTCGTGTCATTCTGAGCTATCAAGCATAAGTTACGGACGATTTAGTGTGGACATGTCAAGTTGATCGGCGAGTTAAAGTGATCATTCTTAACTGATCATTGGTGCTCATTGATTAAAGCTCATAAATGAGGCATAATGCATGGCATCACGGAGTTTTGGTTAGATTGGACTACTTGATCATTTTTTGGTATCGAATTCTACCTCAAATTTTGTGACAATATAGAAAATTGAGCTAGTTTAATGTGGGCATTAGCTTTGTGTCATTCTGAGCTCTAAATCAGAAGTTAGGGACGTTTTAGTGCGGACATGTCAAGTTGATCGGCCCGTTAAAATGATCATTCAAAACTGATCATTTCTGCTCATTGAGTAAAGGCTTATAAATGAAGCATAATGCATGGCATCATGCAGTTTTGCATAGATTGGATTACTTGAACGCTTTTTTGAATCTATTTGTGTCTCAAATTTTGTCACAATATAGAAAATTGAGCTAGCTTAACATGGGCATTAGATTCGTGTCATTCTGAGCTAAAATCATAACTTATAGACTATTTAGTGCGGACATGTGAAGTTGATCAGCCAGTTAAAGTGATCATTCTAAATTGATCATTGGTGCTCATTTAGTAAAGGCTTATAAATGAAGCATAATGCATGGCATCACGTAGTTTGCTAGATTCGATTACTTGAACGCTTTTTCGTATGTATTTTGTGTCAAATTTGGTCACAATATAGAAAATTGAGCTACGCTAACGTGGGCATTGGATTTGTGTTATTCTGACATCTAAAAAAAGAGTTATAGATGATTTAATGCGGACATGTCAAGTTGGTCGCCTAGTTATATATATCATTCTAAATTGAACATTTGTGCTCATTGAGTAAAGGTTTATAAAGGAAGCATAATGCATGGCATCCCGAAGTTCGGGATAGATTGGATTAGATAGACACTTTTTCGTATCTTTTTCGGTCTCAAATTTGGTCACAATATAAAAAATTGAGCTAGCTTAACGACGGCATTAGATTCGTGTCACTCGGAGCGCTAAATCAAAAATTAGGCACAATTTAGTACGGACATGTCAAGTTGATCAGTCAGTTAAAGTGATCATTCGAAACTGATCATTGGTGCTCATTGAGTAAAGGCTTATAAATGAAGCGTAATGCATGGCATCACTCAGTTCCGGACAGAACTGGTTCTGGATTACATGGACACTTTATCGTAACTATTTCTGTCTCACATTTTGTCACAATAAAAAAACATTAGCTAGCTTAACAAGGGAATTGGATTCCTGTCATTCTGACCTCTAAATCAAAAGTTACAAACGATTTAGTGCATACATGTCAAGTTGATTGGCAAGTTAAAGTGATCAGTGGTGCTCATACAGTAAAGGCTTATAAATGAAGCATAATGCATGGCATCACGCAGTTCGGGATAGGCTGGATTACATGGACACTTTGTTGTATCTACTTCTGTTTCAAATGTTGTCACAATATAGAATATTGAGCTAGCTTAACGTGGGCATTGGATTCGTGTTATTTTGAGCTCTAAATCAAAATTTATGGATGATTTAGTGCGGACATGTGAAGTTGATCGGCCAGTTAAAGTGATCATTCTAAACTGATCATTGGTGCTCACTGAGTAAAGGCGTATAAATAATGCACAATGCATGACATCACACAGTTTGGGATAGATTGGATTACTTGGACGCTTTGTCGTATCTATTTCAGTCTCAAATTTTGTCACAATATAGAAAATTAAGCTAGCTTAACGTGGGAATTGGATTCGTGTCCTTATGAGCTCTATATCATAAGTTACGAACGATTTAGTGCGGACATGTCAAGTTGATTGGGCACTTCAAGTGATCATTCTTAACTGATCAATGGTGCTAATTGAGTAAAGGCTTAGAAATAAAGGATAAGGCATGGCATCACAAAGTTTGGGACAGATTGGATTACATGGACGCTTTGTTCTATCTATTTCTGTCTCAAATTTGGTCACAATATAGAAAATTGAACGAGCTTAATGTGGGCATTGGATTCGTGTCATTCAGAGCTCTAAATCAAAAGTTAGATACGATTTTGTGCGGACATGTCAAGTTGATCGGCCAATTAGATCGATCATTCTAAATTGATCATTTGTGCTCATTGAGTAAAGGCTTATAAATGAAGCATAATGCAGTTTTTGTTAGATTGGATTACTTGAACGCTTTTTGTATCTATTTCTCTCTCAAATTTTGTTACAACATAGAGAATTGAGCTTGTTTAATCTGGGCATTGGATTCGTGTCATTCTACACTCTAAATCAAGAGTTAGGGATGATTTAGTGCGGATATGTCAAGTTGATCGACCAGTTAAAGTGATCATTTTAAACTGACCATTGGTGCTAAAGGCTTACAAATCAAGCATAATGCATGGAATCATGCAGTTTTGGCTAGATGGGATTACATGGACATTTTGTCGTATCTGTTTTTGTCTCAAATTTTGTCACAGTATTGAAAATTGGGCTACCTTAACGTAGGCATTGGAATCGTGTCATTTTGAGCTATAAATCATATGTTACGGACGATTTAGTGCGGACATGTCAAGTTGATCGGCCAGTTAAAGTGATCATTCTGAACTGATCATTGGTGCTCATGGAGTAAAGGCTTATAAATGAAGCACAATGCATGGCATCATGCAGTTTTGGCTAGATGGGATTACATGGACATTTTGTCGTATCTATTTATGTCTCAAATTTTATTACAGTATTGAAAATTTGAGCTACCTTAACGTAGACATTGGATTCGTGTCATTTTGAGCTATAAATCATAAGTTACGGACGATTTAGTGTGGACATGTCATGTTGGTCGGCCAGTTAAAGTGATCATTCTGAACTGATCATCGGTGCTCATGGAGTAAAGGTTTATAAATGAAGCATAATACATGGCATCATGTAGTTTTGGCTAGATTGGATTACTAGAACGCTTTTTCGTATCTATTTTGTGTCAAATTTGGTCACAATATAGAAAATTGAGCTAGGTTAACGTGGGCATTGGATTCGTGTTATTCTGAGCTCTAAATCAAAAATTATGGACGACTAATTGCATACATGGCAAGTTGGTCGCCCAGTTAAAGTTATCATTCTAAACTGATCATTTGTGCTCATTGAGTAAAGGCTTATAAATGTACCATAATGCATGGCGTCACTCAGTTCCAGAAAAATTGGATTACATGGACATTTTGTCGTAACTATTTGTGTCTCAAATTTTGTCACAATATAAAAAATTGAGCTAGCTTAATGTGGGCATTCAATTCCTATCATTCTGAGCTCTAAATCAAAAGTTACGAACGATTTAGTGCAGACATGTCAAGTTGATTGGCAAGTTAAAGTATTCATTCTGAACAGATCACTGGTGTTCATTGAGTAAAGGCTTATAAATGATGCATAATGTATGGCATCACGCAGTTCGGGAGAGGCTGGATTACATGGAGACTTTTTGTATCTATTTCTGTCTCAAATTTTGTCACAATATAGAAAGTTGAGCTAGCTTAACGTGGGTACTGGATTCGTGTTATTTTAAGCTCTAAATCAAAAGATACAAACGATTTAGTGCAGACATGTCAAGTTGACTGGCAAGTTAAAGTTATCATTCCAAAGTGATCATTGGTGCTCATTGAGTAAATTCTTATAAATGAAGCATAATGCATGGCATCACGCAGTTCCGGATAGGCTGGATTACATGGACACTTTGTTGTATCTATTTCTGTCTCAAATTTTGTCACAATATAGAAAATTGAACTATCTTAACGTGGGCATTGGATTCGTTTTATTTTGAGCTCTAAATCAAAATTTATAGACAATTTAGTGCGGACTTGTCAAGTTGATCATCCAGTTAAAGTGATCGTTCTAAGCTGATCATTGGTGCTCACTGAGTAAAGGCTTATAAATGATGCACAATGCATGACATCACACAGTTTGGGATGGATTGGATTACTTGGACGCTTTGTCGTATCTACTTCAGTCTCAAATTTTGTCACAATATAGAAAATTGAGCTACCTTAACGTGGGCATTGAATTCGTGTCCTTATGAACTCTAAATCATAAGTTACGAACTATATAGTGCGGACATATCAAGTTGATAGGGCAGTTAAAGTGATCATTCTTAACTAATCATTGGTGCTAATTGAGTAAAGGCTTATAAATAAAGCATAATGCATGGCATCACAAAGTTTGGGACAGATTGGATTACATGGACGCTTTGTTCTATCTATTTTTGTCTCAAATTTGGTCACAATATAGAAACTTGAGCGAGCTTAATGTGGGCATTGGATTCGTGTCATTCAGAGCTCTAAATCAAAAGTTAGATACGATTTTGTGCGGACATGTCAAGTTGATCGGCCAATAAAATTGATCATTCTAAACTGATCATTTGTGCTCATTGAGTAAAGGCTTATAAATAAAGCATAATGCAACTTTTGCTAGATTGGATTACTTGAACGCTTTTTTGTATCTATTTCTCTCTCAAATTATTTACAACATAGAGAATTGAGCTAGTTTAACGTGGGCATTGGATTTGTGTCATTCTACGCTCTAAATCAAAAGTTAGGGACAATTTAGTGCGGATATGTCAAGGTGATCGGCCAGTTAAAGTGATCATTTTAAACTGACCATTGGTGATCATGGAGTAAAGGCTTATAAATGAAGCATAATGCATGGCATCATGCAGTTTTGGCTAGATGGGATTACATGGACATTTTGTCATATCTATTTCTGTTTCAAATTTTTTCACTGTATTGAAAATTGAGCTACCTTAGCATAGGCATTGGATTTGTGTCATTTTGAGCTATAAATCATAAGTTACGGACGATTTAGTGCGGACATATCAAGTTGATCGGCCAATTAAAGTGATCATTCTGAACTGATAACCGATGCTCATGGAGTAAAGGCTTATAAATGAAGCATAATGCATGGTATCACGTAGTTTTCGCTAGATTGGATTACTTGAACGCTTTTTCGAGTCTATTTTGTGTCAAATTTGGTCACAATATAGAAAATTGAGCTAAACGTGGGCATTGGATTCGTGTTATTCGAAGGTTTAAATCAAAAGTTATGTACGACTTAATGTGGACATGGCAAGTTGATCGCCTAGTTAAAGTTATTATTTTTAACTGATCATTTGTGCTCATTGAGTAAAGACTTATAAATGAAGCATAATGCAGGGCATAACTCAGTTCGAGACAGTTTGGATTACATGGACATTTTTTCGTATCTATTTCTGTTACAAATTTTGTCACAATATAAATAAATTGAGCTAGCTTAATTCTGGCATTGGATTCCTGTCATTCTGATCTCTAAATCAAAAGTTACGAACGATTTAGTGCAGACATGTCAAGTTGATTGGCAATTTAAAGTATTCATTCTAAACTGATCATTGGTGCTCATTGAGTAAAGGCTTATAAATGAAGCATAATGCATGGCATCAAGTAGTTCTGGATAGGCTGGATTACATGGAGACTTTGTTGTATCTATTTCTGTCTCAAATTTTGTCACAATATAGAAAGTTGAGCTAGCTTAATGTGGGCACTCGATTGGTGTTATTTTGAGCTCTAAATCAAAAGCTACAAACAATTTAATGCAGACATGTCAAGTTGACTGGCAAGTTAAAGTTATCATTCCAAAGTGATCATTGGTGCTCATTGAGTAAAGTCTTATAAATGAAGCATAATGCATGGCATCACGCAGTCCAGGATAGGCTGGATTACATGGACACTTTGTTGTATCTATTTCTGTGTCAAATTTTGTCACAATATAGAAAATTGAGCTAGCTTAACGTGGGCATTGGATTCGTTTTATTTTGAGCTCTAAATCACAATTTACGAACAATTTAGTGCTGACATGTCAAGTTGATCAGCGAGTTAAAGTGATCGTTCTGAACTGATCATTGGTGCTCACTAAGTAAAAGCTTATAAATGATGCACAATGCATGACATCACACAGTTTGGGATAGATTGGATTACTTGGATGCTTTGTCGTATCAACTTCAGTCTCACAATTTGTCACAATATAAAAAAATTGATCTACTTTAACGTGGGCATTGGATTCGTGTCCTTATGAGCTCTAAATCATAGGTTACGAACGATATAGTGCGGACATATCAAATTGATCGGGCAGTTAAAGTGATCATTCTTAACTAATCATTGGCGCTAATTGAGTAAAGGCTTATAAATAAAGGATAATGCATGGCATCACGAAGTTTGGGACAGATTGGATTACATGGACGCTTTGTTCTATCTATTTCAGTCTAAAATTTGGTCACAATATAGAAAATTGAGCGAGCTAAATGTGGGCATTGGATTCATGTCATTCAGAGCTCTAAATCAAAAGTTAGATACGATTTTGTGCGGACATGTCAAGTTGATCGCCAATTAAATTGATCATTCTAAACTGATCATTTGTGCTCATTGAGTAAAGGCTTATAAATGAAGCATAATGCAGCTTTTGCTAGATTGGATTACTTGAACGCTTTTTTGTATCTATTTCTCTCTCAAATTTTGTTACAACATAGAGAATTGAGATAGTTTAACGTGGGCATTGGATTCGTGTCATTCTATGCTCTAAATCAAAAGTTAGGGACGATTTAGTGTGGATATGTCAAGTTGATCGGCCAGTTAAAGTGATCATTTTAAACTGACCATTGGTGCTAAAGGCTTATAAATGAAGCATAATGCATGGCATCATGCAGTTTCTGCTAGATGAGATTACTTGAACGCTTTTTTGAATCTATTTCTGTCTCAAACTTTGTCACAGTATTGAAAATTGAGCTACCTTAACGTAGGCATTGGATTCGTGTCATTTGAACTGAAAATCATAAGTTACGCACAATTTAGTGCGGACATGTCAAGTTAATCGGCCAGTTAAAGTGATCATTCTTAAATGATCATTGGTGCTCATGGAGTAAAGGATTATAAATGAAGTATAATGCATGGCATCACACAGTTTTGGCTAGATTGGATTACTTGAACACTTTTTCGTATCTATTTTGTGTCAAATTTGGTCACAATATAGAAAATTCAGGTAGCTTGACGTGAGCACTGGATTCGTGTTATTTTGAGCTCTAAATCAAAAGTTATGGACGATTTAATGCGGACATGGCAAGTTGATCGCCTAGTTGAAGTTATCATTCCAAACTGATCATTTGTGCTCATTGAGTAAAGGCTTATAAATGAAGCATAATGCGTGGCATCACTCAGTTCCGGACAGATTTGATTACATGGACACTTTGTCGTATCTATTTCTATCTCAAATTTTGTCACAATTTAAAAAATTGAGCTAGCTTAACGTGGGCATTGGAGTCCTATCATTTTGAGCTCTAAATCAAAAGTTACGAATGATTTAGTGCAAACATGTCAAGTTGATAGGCAAGTTAAAGTGATCATTCTAAACTGATTATTGGTGCTCATTGAGTAAACGCTTATAAATGAAGCACAATGCATGGTATCACGAAGTTCGGGATAGGTTGGATTACGTGGATACTTTGTCGTATCTATTTATGTTTGAAATTTTGTCACAATATAGAAAGTTGAGCTAGCTTAATGTGGGCATTGGATTCATGTTATTTTGAGCACTAAATCAAAATTTACGGACGATTTAGTGCGGACATGTCAAGTTGATCGGCCAGTTAAAGAGATCATTCTAAACTGATCATTGGTGCTCATTGAGTAAAGGCTTATAAATGATGCATAATGCATGACATCACACAGTTCGGGATAGATTGGATTACTTTGACGCTTTGTCGTATCTATCTCAGTCACAAATTTTGTCACAATATAGAAAATTGAGCTAGCTTAACGTGGGCATTGGATTCGTGTCTTTATGAGCTCTAAATCATAAGTTATAGACGATTTAGTGCAAAAATGTCAAGTTGATCGGCTAGTTAAAAAGTGAACATTCTTAACTGATCATTGGTGCTCATTGCGTAAAGGCTTATAATTGAAACATAATGCGTGGCATCATGCAGTTTTTGTTAGATTGGATTACTTGAACACGTTTTTGTATCTGTTTTGTGTCAAAATTGATCACAATATTGAAAATTGAGCTAGCTTAACGTGGACATTGGATTCGTGTTATTCTGAGCTCAAAATCAAAAGTGACGGACGATTTAATGCGGACGTGTCAAGTTGATTGCCTAGTTAAAGTTAACATTCTAAACTGATAATTTGTGCTCATTGAGTAAAGGCTTATAAATGAAGCATAATGCATGGCATCACTTAGTTCGGTACAGATTAGATTACATGGACACTTTTTCGTATCTATTTCCGTATCAAATTTTGTCACAAGATAAAAAATTGAGCTAGCTTAACGTGGGCATTGGATTCCTGTCCTTTTGAGCTAAATGAAATGTTACAGACAATTTAGTGCACACATGTCAAGTTGATCGGCAAGTTAAAATGATCATTTTAAACTGATTATTGGTGCTCATTGAGTAAAGGCTTATAAATGAAGCATAATCCGTGGCATCACGCAGTCCAGGCTAGATTGGATTACATGGACACTTTGTCGTATCTATCTCCGTCTCCAATTTCGTCACAATATAGAAAATTGAGCTAGCTTAACGTGGCCATTTGATTCGTGTCCTTATGAGCTCTAAATCATAGGTTACGGAAGAGTTAGTGCGGACATGTTAAGTTGATCGGCCAGTTAAAGTGATCATTCTTAACTGATCATTGGTGCTCATTGAGTAAAGGCTTATAAATGAGGAATAATGCATGGCATCACGCTGTTTGGTATAGACTTGATTACATGTAGCTTTGTTGTATCTATTTTTGTCTCAAATTTTGTCACAATATAGAAAATTGAGCTAGATTGGTGTGGGCATTGGATTCATGTCATTATTATCTCTAAATCAAAAGTTACGCACGATAGAATGCGAACATGTCAATTTGATTGGCCAGTTAAAGTGATCATTCTTAACAGATCATTAGTGCCCATTGAGTAAAGGCTTACAAATGAAGCATAATGCATGACATCACGTAGTTTGGGATACATTTTGTCACAATATAGAAAATTGAGCTAGCTTAATGTGGATATTGGATTCAAGGCATTCTGAGCTCTAAATCAAAAGTTACGGACGATTTAGTGCAGACCTGTCAAGGTTATCGACCAGTTAAAGTGATCTTTATGAACTCATCACTGGTGCTCATTGAGTAAACACTTATAAATGATGCATAATGCATGACATCACGCAATTCGGGATAGATTGGATTACTTGGATGCTTCGTCTTATCATTTCTGCCCAAATTTTGTCACAATTTAGAAACTTGAGCTAGCTTAACGTGGGCATTGGATACCTGTTATTTTGAGCTATAAATCATAAGATACGGACGATTTTGTGCGGACACGTCAAGTTGATCAGCCAGTTAAAGTGATCATTTTTAATTGATCGTTGGTGCTCATTGAGTGAATGCTTATAAATGAAGCATAATGCATGGCATCACGGAGTATTGTCTAGATTGGATTACTTGAACACTTTTTTACATCTATTTCTGACTCAAATTTTGTCACAATATAGAAAATTGAGCTAGCTTAACGTGGGCATTGGATTCGTGTCATTTTGAGCTCTAAATCAAAAGTTAGGGACGATTAAGTGCGGACATGTCAAGTTGATCGGCAAGTTAAAGTGATCATTCTAAAATGATCATTTGTTCTCATTGAGTAAAGGCTTATAAATGAAGCATAATGCATGGCTTCACAGAGTATTGGCTAGATTGGATTACTTGAATGCTTTTTTATATCTATTTCTGCCTCAAATTTTGTCACAATATAGTAAATTGAACTAGCTTAACGTGGGAATTTGATTCGTGTCATTCTTAGCTTTAAATCAAAAGTTACGGACGATTTAGTGCGGACGTGCCAAGTTGATCGGCTAGTTAAATTGATCATTCTAAACTGATAATTTGTGTTCCATGCGTAAAGGCTTATAAATGAAGCATAATGTATGGGATCATGCAGTTTTGGGTAGATTGGATTACTTGAACGCTTTTTTGTATCTATTTCCGTATGAAATTTTGTTACAACATAGAGAATTGAGCTAGCTTAACGACGGCATTGGATTCTTGTCATTCTAAGCTCTAAATCAAAAGTTAGGGTCGATTTAGTGCGGACATGTCAAGTTGATCGACCTGTTAAAGTGATCATTTTAAACTGACCATTGGTGCTAAAGGCTTATAAATGAATCATAATGCCTGGCATCATGCAGTTTTGGCTAGATTGGATTACCTGAACGCTTTTTGAATTTATTTATATTTCAAATTTTGTCAGTATATAGAAATTTGAGTTACTTTAACGTGGCCATTGGATTCGTGTCATTCTGAGCTATAAATCATGACTTACAGACAATTTAGTGCAGATCTGTCAAGTTGATCGGCTAGTTAAAGTGATCATTCTAAACTGAACATGGTGTTCATTGAGTAAAGGCTTATAAATGAAGCATAATCCATGGCATCACGTAGTTTTGCCTAGATTGGATTACTTGAACGCTTTTCGTATCTTTTTTGTGTCAAATTTGGTCACAATATAGAAAATTGAGCTAGCTTAACGTGGGCATTGGATTCGTGTTATTCTGAGCTCTAATTCAAAAGCTAAAAAAGATTTAATGCGGACATCTCAAGTTGATCGCCAAGTTAAAGTTATCATTCTAAGCTGATCATTTGGGCTCATTGAGTAAAGACTTATAAATGAAGCATAATGCATGGCATAACTCAGTTCGAGACAGTTTGGATTACATGGAAACTTTTTCGTATCTATTTCTGTTACAAATTTTGTCACAATATAAAAAATTGAGCTAGCTTAATGCTGGCATTGGATTCCTGTCATTCTGATCTCTAAATCAAAAGTTACGAACGATTTAGTGCAGACATGTCAAGTTGATTGGAAATTTAAAGTATTCATTCTAAACTGATCATTGGTGCTCATTGACTAAAGGCTTATAAATGAAGCATAATGCATGGCATCAAGCAGTTCGGGATAGGCTGGATTACATGGAGACTTTGTTGTATCTATTTATGTGTCAAATTTTGTCACAATATAGAAAGTTGAGCTAGCTTAACGTGGGCACTCGATTGGTGTTATTTTGAGCTCTAAATCAAAAGCTACAAACAATTTAATGCAGACATGTCAAGTTGACTGGCAAGTTAAAGTTATCATTCCAAAGTGATCATTGGTGCTCATTGAGTAAAGTCTTATAAATGAAGCATAATGCATGGCATCACGCAATCCGGGATAGGCTGGATTACATGGACACTTTGTTGTATCTATTTCTGTCTCAAATGTTTTCACAATATAGAAAATTGAGCTAGGTTAACGTGGGCATTGGATTCGTTTTATTTTGAGCTCTAAATCAAAATTTACGAACAATTTAGTGCGGACATGTCAAGTTGATCAGCGAGTTAAAGTGATTGTTCTACACTGATCATTTGTGCTCACTAAGTAAAGGCTTATAAATGATGCACAATGCATGACATCACACAGTTTGGGATAGACTGGATTACTTGGATGCTTTGTCGTATCAACTTCAGTCTCACATTTTGTCACAATATAGAAAATTGAGCTACCTTAACGTGGGCATTGGATTTGTGTCCTTATGAGCTCTAAATCATAAGTTACGAACGATATAGTGCGGACATATCAAGTTGATCGGGCAGTTAAAGTGATCATTCTTAACTAATCACTGGCGCTAATTGAGTAAAGGCTTATCAATAAAGCATAATGCATGGCATCAAGCAGTTCGGGATAGGCTGGATTACATGGAGACTTTGTTGTATCTATTTATGTGTCAAATTTTGTCACAATATAGAAAGTTGAGCTAGCTTAACGTGGGCACTCGATTGGTGTTATTTTGAGCTCTAAATCAAAAGCTACAAACAATTTAATGCAGACATGTCAAGTTGACTGGCAAGTTAAAGTTATCATTCCAAAGTGATCATTGGTGCTCATTGAGTAAAGTCTTATAAATGAAGCATAATGCATGGCATCACGCAATCCGGGATAGGCTGGATTACATGGACACTTTGTTGTATCTATTTCTGTCTCAAATTTTTTCACAATATAGAAAATTGAGCTAGCTTAACGTGGGCATTGGATTCGTTTTATTTTGAGCTCTAAATCACAATTTACGAACAATTTAGTGCGGACATGTCAAGTTGATCAGCGAGTTAAAGTGATTGTTCTACACTGATCATTTGTGCTCACTAAGTAAAGGCTTATAAATGATGCACAATGCATGACATCACACAGTTTGGGATAGACTGGATTACTTGGATGCTTTGTCGTATCAACTTCAGTCTCACATTTTGTCACAATATAGAAAATTGAGCTACCTTAACATGGGCATTGGATTTGTGTCCTTATGAGCTCTAAATCATAAGTTACGAACGATATAGTGCGGACATATCAAGTTGATGGGGCAGTTAAAGTGATCATTCTTAACTAATCATTGGCGCTAATTGAGTAAAGGCTTATCAATAAAGCATAATGCATGGCATCACGAAGTTTGGGACAGATTGGATTACATGGACGCTTTGTTCTATCTATTTCAGTCTCAAATTTGGTCACAATATAGAAAATTGAGCGAGCTTAACAACGGCATTAGATTCGTGTCACTCGGAGCGCTAAATCAAAAGTTAGGCACGATTTAGTGCAGACATGTCAAGTTGATCGGTCAGTTAAAGTGATCATTCTAAACTGATCATTGGTGCTCATTGAGTAAAGGCTTATAAATGAAGCATAATGCATGGCATCACTCAGTTCCGGACAGATTGGATTACATGGACACTTTGTCGTATCTGTTTCTGTCTCACATTTTGTCACAATAAATGAAAATTAGCTAGCTTAACGTGGGCATTGGATTCCTGTCATTCTGACCTCTAAATCAAAAGTTACAAACGATTTAGTGCATACATGTCAAGGTTATTGGCAAGTTAAAGTGATCGTTCTAAAGTGATCATTGGTGCTCATTGAGTAAAGGCTTATAAATGAAGCATAATGCATGGCATCACGCAGTTCGGGATAGGCTGGTACATGGACACTTTGTCGTATCTATTTCTGTTTCAAATGTTGTCACTATATAGAAAATTGAGCTAGCTTAACGTCGGCATTGGATTTTTGTTATTTTGAGCTCTAAATCAAAATTTATGGACGATTTAGTGCGGACATGTGAAGTTGATCGGCAAGTTAAAGTGATCATTCTAATTTGATCATTGGTGCTCACTGATTAAAGGCTTATAAATGATGCACAATGCATGACTTCACACAGTTCGGGATAGATTGGATTACTTGGACACTTTGTCGTATCTATTTCAGTCTCAAATTTTGTCACAATATAGAAAATTAAGCTAGCTTAACGTGGGAATTGGATTTGTGTCCTTATGAGCTCTAAATCATAAGGTACGAACGATTTAGTGCGGACATGTCAAGTTGATCGGGTAGTTAAAGTGATCATTCTTAACTGATCAATGGTGCTAATTGAGTAAAGGCTTAGAAATAAAGCATAAGGCAAGGCATCACGAAGTTTGGGAATGATTGGATTACATGGACGATTTGTCCTATCTATTTCTGTCTCAAATATGGTCACAATATAGAAAAATGAGCTAGCTTAATGTGGGCATTGGATTCGTGTCATTCTGAGATCTAAATCAAAAGTTAGCTACGATTTTGTGCGGACATGTCAAGTTTATCGGCCAATAAAATTGATCATTCTAAACTGATCATTTGTGCTCATTGAGTAAAGGCTTATAAATGAAGCATAATGCAGTTTTTGTTAGATTGGATTACTTGAACGCTTTTTTGTATCTATTTCTCTCTCAAATTTTGTTACAACATAGAGAATTGAGCTAGTTTAACGTGGGCATTGGATTCGTGTCATTCTACACTCTAAATCAAAAGTTAGGGATGATTTAGTGCGGATATGTCAAGTTGATCGGCCAGTTACAGTGATCATTTTAGACTGACCATTGGTGCTAAAGGCTTATAAATGAAGCATAATGCATGGCATCATGCAGTTTTGCCTAGATGGGACTACATGGACATTTTGTCGTATCTATTTTTGTCTCAAATTTTGTCACAGTATTGAAAATTGGGCTACCTTAACGTAGGCATTGGATTCGTGTCATTTTGAGCTATAAATCATATGGTATGGATGATTTAGTGCAGACATGTCAAGTTGATCGGCCAGTTAAATTGATCATTTCGAACTGATAATTGGTGCTCATGGAGTAAAGGCTTATAAATGAAGCATAATGCATGGCATCATGCAGTTTTGGCTAGATGGGATTACATGGACATTTTGTCGTATCTACTTCTGTCTCAAATTTTGTTACAGTATAGAAAATTGAACTACCTTAACGTAGACATTGGATTCGTGTCATTTTGAGCTATAAATCATAAGTTACGGACGATTTAGTGTGGACATGTCAAGTTGATCGGCCAGTTAAAGTGATCATTCTGAACTGATCATCGGTGCTCATGGAGTAAAGGCTTATAAATGAAGCATAATGCATGGCATCACTTAGTTTTGCTAGATTGGATTACTTGAATGCTTTTTCGTATCTATTTTGTGTCAAATTTGGTCACAATATAGAAAATTGAGCTAGGTTAATGTGGGCATTGGATTCGTGTTATTCTCAGCGCTAAATCAAAAGTTATGGATGACTTAATGCGGACATGGCAAGTTGGTCGCCTAGTTAAAGTTATCATTCTAAACTGATCATTTGTGCTCATTGAGTAAAGGCTTATAAATGTACGATAATGCATGGCATCACTCAGTTCCGGAAAAATTGGATTACATGGACATTTTGTCATATCTATTTCTGTCTCAAATTTTGTCACTATAAAAAAAATTGAGCTAGCTTACTGTGGGCATTGGATTCCTGTCATTCTGATCTCTAAATCAAAAGTTACGAACGATTTAGTGCAGACATGTCAAGTTGATTGGCAAGTTAAAATATTCATTCTGAACTCATCATTGGTGCTCATTGAGTAAAGGCTTATGAATGAAGCATAATGCATGGCATCACGAAGTTCGGGAGAGGCTGGATTACATGGAGACTTTGTTGTATCTATTTCTGTCTCAAATTTTGTCACAATATAGAAAGTTGAGCTAGCTTAACGTGGGCACTGGATTCGTGTTATCTTGAGCTCTAAATCAAAAGATACAAACGATTTAGTGCAGACATGTCAAGTTGACTGGCAAGTTAAAGTTATCATTCCAAAGTGATCATTGGTGCTCATTGAGTAAATTCTTACAAATGAAGCATAATGCATGGCATCACGCAGTCCGGGATAGGCTGGATTACATGGACACTTTGTTGTATCTATTTCTGTCTCAAATTTTGTCACAATATATAAAATTGAACTATCTTAACGTGGGCATTGGATTTGTTTTATTTTGAGCTCTAAATCAAAATTTACGGACAATTTAGTGCGGACATGTCAAGTTGATCATCCAGTTAAAGTGATCGTTCTAAACTGATCATTGGTGCTCACTGAGTAAAAGCTTATAAATGATGCACAATGCATGACATCACACAGTTTGGGATGGATTGGATTACTTGGACGCTTTGTCGTATCTACTTCAGTCTCAAATTTTGTCACAATATAGAAAATTGAGCTAGTTTAACGTGGGCATTGGATTCGTGTCCTTATGAGCTCTAAATCATAAGTTATGAACGATATAGTGCGGAAATATGAAGTTGATCGGGCAGTTAAAGTGATCATTCTTAACTGATCATTGGTGCTAATTGAGTAAAGGCTTATAAATAAAGCATAATGCATGGAATCACGAAGTTTGGGATAGATTGGATTATATGGATGCTTTGTTCAATCTATTTCTATCTCAAATTTGGTCACAATATAGAAAATTGAGCGAGCTTAATGTGGGCACTGGATTCATGTCATTCAGAGCTCTAAATCAAAAGTTAGATACAATTTAATGCGGACATGTCAAGTTGATCGGCCAATAAAATTGATCATTCTAAACTGATCATTTGTGCTCATTGAGTAAAGGCTTACAAATGAAGCATATTGCATCTTTTGCTAGATTGGATTACTTGAACGCTTTTTTGTATCTATTTTTCTCTCAAATGTTGTTGCAACAATGAGAATTGAGCTAGTTTAACGTCGGCATTGGATTCGTGTCATTCTACGCTCTAAATCAAAAGTTAGGGACGATTTAGTGCGGATATGTCAAGGTGATCGGCCAGTTAAAGTGATCATTTTAAACTGACCATTGGTGATCATGGAGTAAAGGCTTATAAATGAAACATAATGCATGGCATCACGTAGTTTTGGCTAGATTGGATTACTTGAATGCTTTTCCGTATCTATTTTGTGTCAAATTTGGTCACAATATAGAAAACTGAGCTAGGTTAATGTGGGCATTGGATTCATGTTATTCTGAGCTCTAAATCAAAAGTTATGGACGACTTAATGCGGACATGGCAAGTTGGTCGCCTAGTTAAAGTTATCATTCTAAACTGATCATTTGTGCTCATTGAGTAAAAGCTTATAAATGTACCATAATGCATGGCATCACTCAGTTCCGGAAAAATTGGATTACATGGACATTTTGTCGTATCTATTTCTGTCTTAAATTTTGTCACAATATAAAAAATTGAGCTAGCTTAATGTGGGCATTGGATTCCTGTCATTCTGATCTCGAAATCAAAAGTTACGAACGATTTAGTGCAGACATGTCAAGTTGATTGGCAAGTTAAAGTATTCATTCTGAACTGATCATTGGTGCTCATTTTGTAAAGGCTTATAAATGAAGCATAATGCATGGCATCACGCAGTTCGGGAGAGGCTGGATTACATGGAGACTTTGTTGTATCTATTTCTGTCTCAAATTTTGTCACAATATAGAAAGTTCAGCTAGCTTAACGTGGACACTGGATTCGTGTTATTTTGAGCTCTAAATCAAAAGATACAAACGATTTAGTGCAGACATGTCAAGTTGACTGGCAAGTTAAAGTTCTCATTCCAAAGTGATCATTGGTTCTCATTGAGTAAATTCTTATAAATGAAGCATAATGCATGGCATCACGCAGTCCGGGATAGGCTGGATTACATGGACACTTTGTTGTATCTATTTCTGTCTTAAATTTTGTCACAATATAGAAAATTGAACTATCTTAACGTGGGGATTGGATTTGTTTTATTTTGAGCTCTAAATCAAAATTTACGGACAATTTAGTGCGGACATGTCAAGTTGATCATCCAGCTAAAGTGATCGTTCTAAACTGATCATTGGTGCTCACTGAGTAAAGGCTTATAAATGATGCACAATGCATGGCATCACACAGTTTGGGATGGATTGGATTACTTGGACGCTTTGTCGTATCTACTTCAGCCTCAAATTTTGTCACAATATAGAAAATTGAGCTAGTTTAACGTGGGCATTGGATTCTTGTCCTTATGAGCTCTAAATCATAAGTTACAAACGATATAGTGCTGACATATCAAGTTGATCGGGCAGTTAAAGTGATCATTCTTAACCGATCATTGGTGCTAATTGAGTAAAGGCTTATAAAAAAAGCATAATGCATGGAATCATGAAGTTTGGGATAGATTGGATTATATGGACGCTTTGTTCAATCTATTTCTATCTCAAATTTGGTCACAATATAGAAAATTGAGCGAGCCTAATGTGGGCACTGGATTCATGTCATTCAGAGCTCTAAATCAAAAGTTAGATACAATTTTGTGCGGACATGTCAAGTTGATCGGCCAATAAAATTGATCATTCTAAACTGATCATTTGTGCTCATTGAGTAATGGCTTACAAATGAAGCATATTGCATCTTTTGCTAGATTGGATTACTTGAACGCTTTTTTGTATCTATTTTTCTCTCAAATATTGTTAGAACAATGAAAATTGAGCTAGTTTAACGTGGGCATTGGATTCGTGTCATTCTACGCTCTAAATCAAAAGTTAGGGAGTATTTAGTTCGGATATGTCAAGGTGATCGGCCAGTTAAAGTGATCATTTTAAACTGACCATTGGTGATCATGGAGTAAAGGCTTATAAATCAAGCATAATGCATGGCATCATGCAGTTTTGGCTAGATGGGATTACATGGACATTTTGTCATATCTATTTCTGTTTCAAATTTTTTCACAGTATTGAAAATTGAGCTACCTTAACATTGGCATTGGATTTGTGTCATTTTGAGCTATAAATCATAAGTTACAGACGATTTAGTGCGGACATATCAAGTTGATCGGCCAGTTAAAGTGATAATTCTTAACTGATCACCGATGCTCATGGAGTAAAGGCTTATAAATGAAGCATAATGCATGGTATCATGTAGTTTTGGCTAGATTGGATTACTTGAACGCTTTTTCGAGTCTATTTTGTGTCAAATTTGGTCACAATATAGAAAATTGAGCTAAACGTGGGCATTGGATTCGTGTTAGTCGAAGGTTTAAATCAAAAGTTATGTACGACTTAATGTGGACATGGCAAGTTGATCGCCTAGTTAAAGTTATTATTTTTAACTGATCATTTGTGCTCATTGAGTAAAGACTTATAAATGAAGCATAATGCATGGCATAACTCAGTTCGAGACAGTTTGGATTACATGGACATTTTTCGTATCTATTTCTGTTACAAATTTTGTCACAATATAAAAAATTGAGCTAGCTTAATTCTGGCATTGGATTCCTGTCATTCTGATCTCTAAATCAAAAATTACGAACGATTTCGTGCAGACATGTCAAGTTGATTGGCAATTTAAAGTATTCATTCTAAACTGATCATTGGTGCTCATTGAGTAAAGGCTTATAAATGAAGCATAATGCATGGCATCAAGCAGTTCGGGATAGGCTGGATTACATGGAGACTTTGTTGTATCTATTTCTGTGTCAAATTTTGTCACAATATAGAAAGTTGAGCTACCTTAACGTGGGCACTCGATTGGTGTTATTTTGAGCTCTAAATCAAAAGCTACAAACAATTTAATGCAGACATGTCAAGTTGACTGGCAAGTTAAAGTTATCATTCCAAAGTGATCATTGGTGCTCATTGAGTAAAGACTTATAAATGAAGCATAATGCATGGCATCACGCAGTCCAGGATAGGCTGGATTACATGGACACTTTCTTGTATCTATTTCTGTCTCAAATTTTGTCACAATATAGAAAATTGAGCTAGCTTAACGTGGGCATTGGATTCGTTTTATTTTGAGCTCTAAATCACAATTTACGAACAATTTAGTGCGGACATGTCAAGTTGATCAGCGAGTTAAAGTGATCATTCTAAACTGATCATTGGTGCTCACTAAGTAAAGGCTTATAAATGATGCACAATGCATGACATCACACAGTTTGGGATAGATTGGATTACTTGGATGCTTTGTCGTATCAACTTCAGTCTCACATTTTGTCACCTTATAGAAATTTGAGCTACCTTAACGCGGGCATTGGATTCGTGTCCTTATGAGCTCTAAATCATAGGTTACGAACGATATAGTGCGGACATATCAAATTGCTCAGGCAGTTAAAGTGATCATTCTTAACTAATCATTGGCGCTAATTGAGTAAAGGCTTATAAATAAAGGATAATGCATGGCATCACGAAGTTTGGGACAGATTGGATTACATGGACGCTTTGTTCTATCTATTTCAGTCTCAAATTTGGTCACAATATAGAAAATTGAGGGAGCTTAATGTGGGCATTGGATTCGTGTCATTCAGAGCTCTAAATCAAAAGTTAGATACAATTTTGTGCGGACATGTCAAGTCGATCGGCCAATTAAATTGATCATTCTAAACTGATCATTTGTGCTCATTGAGTAAAGGCTTATAAATGAAGCATAATGCAGCTTTGGCTAGATTGGATTACTTGAACGCTTTTTTGTATCTATTTCTCTCTCAAATTTTGTTACAACATAGAGAATTGAGATAGTTTAACGTGGGCATTGGATTCGTGTCATTCTACGCTCTAAATCAAAAGTTCGGGACGATTTAGTGCGGATATGTCAAGTTGATCGGCCAGTTAAAGTGATCATTTTAAACTGACCATTGGTGCTAAACGCTTATAAATGAAGCATAATGCATGGCATCATGCAGTTTTGGCTAGATGAGATTACTTGAACGCTTTTTTGAATCTATTTCTGTCTCAAACTTTGTCACAGTATAGAAAATTGAGCTACCTTAACGTAGGCATTGGATTCGTGTCATTTTGAACTAAAAATCATAAGTTATGGAAAATTTAGTGCGGACATGTCAAGTTAATCGGCCAGTTAAAGTGATCATTCTTAAATGGTCATTGGTGCTCGTGGAGTAAAGGATTATAAATGAAGTATAATGCATGGCATCACACAGTTTTGGCTAGATTAGATTACTTGAACGCTTTTTCATATCTATTTTGTGTCAAATTTGGTCACAATATAGAAAATGGAGGTAGCTTGACGTGAGCACTGGATTTGTGTTATTTTGAGCTCTAAATCAAAAGTTATGGACGATTTAATGCGGACATGGCAAGTTGATCGCCTTGTTGAAGTTATCATTCCTAACTGATCATTTGTGCTCATTGAGTAAAGGCTAATAAATGAAGCATAATGCGTGGCATCACTCAGTTCCGGACAGATTTGATCACATGGACACTCTGTCGTATCTATTTCTATCTCAAATTTTGTCACAATTTAAAAAATTGAGCTAGCTTAACGTGGGCATTGGATTCCTATCATTTTGAGCTCTATATCAAAAGTTACGAACGATTTAGTGCAAACATGTCAAGTTGATAGGCAAGTTAAAGTGATCATTCTAAACTGATTATTGGTGCTCATTGAATAAAGGCTTATAAATGAAGCATAATGCATGGTATCACGCATTTCGGGATAGGTTGGATTACGTGGATACTTTGTCGTATCTATTTATGTTTGAAATTTTGTCACAATATAGAAAGTTGAGCTAGCTTAATGTGGGCATTGGATTCATGTTATTTTGAGCACTAAATCAAAATTTACGGACGATTTAGTGCGGACATGTCAAGTTGATCGGCCAGTTAAAGTGATCATTCTAAACTGATCATTGGTGCTCATTGAGTAAAGGCTTATAAATGATGCATAATGCATGACATCATACAGTTCGGGATATATTGGATTACTTTGACGCTTTGTCGTATCTATCTCAGTCACAAATTTTGTCACAATATAGAAAATTTAGCTAGCTTAACGTGGGCATTGGATTCTTGTCTTTATGAGCTCTAAATCATAAGTTATAGACGATTTAGTGCGAAAATGTCAAGTTGATCGGCTAGTTAAAAAGTGAACATTCTTAACTGATAATTGGTGCTCATTGCGTAAAGGCTTATAATTGAAACATAATGCATTGCATCATGCAGTTTTTGTTAGATTGGATTACTTGAACACGTTTTTGTATCTATTTTGTGTCAAAATTGGTCACAATATAGAAAATTGAGCTAGCTTAACGTGGACATTGGATTCGTGTTATTCTGAGCTCAAAATCAAAAGTGACGGACGATTTAATGCGGACGTGTCAAGTTGATTGCCTAGTTAAAGTTAACATTCTAAACTGATAATTTGTGCTCATTGAGTAAAGGCTTATAAATGAAGCATAATGCATGGCATCACTTAGTTCGGTACAGATTAGATTACATGGAAACTTTTTCGTATCTATTTCTGTCTCAAATTTTGTCACAAGATAAAAAATTGAGCTAGCTTAACGTGGGCATTGGATTCCTGTCCTTTTGGGCTATAAATGAAAAGTTACAGACAATTTAGTGCACACATGTCAAGTTGATCGGTAAGTTAAAATGATCATTTTAAACTGATTATTGGTGCTCATTGAGTAAAGGCTTATAAATGAAGCATAATCCATGGCATCACGCAGTTCAGGCTAGATTGGATTACATGGACACTTTGTCGTATCTATCTCCGTCTCCAATTTTGTCACAATATAGAAAATTGAGCTAGCTTAACGTGGCCATTGGATTCGTGTCCTTATGAGCTCTAAATCATAGGTTACGGAAGATTTAGTGCGGACTTGTTAAGTTGATCGGTCAGTTAAAGTGATCATTCTTAACTGATCATTGGTGCTCATTGAGTAAAGGCTTATAAATGAGGAATAATGCATGGCATCACGCTGTTTGGTATAGATTTGATTACATGTATCTATTTTTGTCTCAAATTTTGTCACAATATAGAAAATTGAGCTAGATTAGTGTGGGCATTGGATTTATGTCATTATTATCTCTAAATCAAAAGTTACGGACGATAGAATGCGAACATGTCAATTTGATCGGCCAGTTAAAGTGATCATTCTTAACAGATCATTAGTGCCCATTGAGTAAAGGCTTACAAATGAAGCATAATGCATGACATCACGTAGTTCGGGATACATTTTGTCACAATATAGAAAATTGAGCTAGCTTAATGTTGATATTGGATTCAAGGCATTATGAGCTCTAAATCAAAAGTTACAGACGATTTAGTGCAGACCTGTCAAGGTTATCGACCAGTTAAAGTGATCTTTATGAAATCATCACTGATGCTCATTGAGTAAACACTTATAAATGATGCATAATGCATGACATCACGTAATTCGAGATAGATTGGATTACTTGGATGCTTTGTCTTATCATTTCTGCCCCAAATTTTGTCACAATTTAGAAACTTGAGCTAGCTTAACGTGGGCATTGGATACATGTCATTTTGAGCTATAAATCATTAGATACGGACGATTTTGTGCGGACACGTCAAGTTGATCGGCCAGTTAAAGTGATCATTTTTAATTGATCGTTGGTGCTCATTGAGTAAATGCTTATAAATGAAGCATAATGCATGGCATCACGGAGTATTGTCTAGATTGGATTACTTGAACACTTTTTTACATCTATTTCTGACTCAAATTTTGTCACAATATAGAAAATTGAGCAAGCTTAACGTGGGCATTGGATTCGTGTCATTTTGAGCTCTAAATCAAAAGTTAGGGACGATTTAGTGCGGACATGTCAAGTTGATCCGCAAGTTAAAGTGATCATTCTAAAATGATCATTGGTGGTCATTGAGTAAAGGCTTATAAATGAAGCATAATGCATGGCTTCACACAGTATTGGCTAGATTGGATTACTTGAATGCTTTTTATATCTATTTCTGCCTCAAATTTTGTCACAATATAGTAAATTGAACTAGCTTAACGTGGGCATTGGATTCGTGTCATTCTTAGCTTTAAATCAAAAGTTACGGACGATTTAGTGCGGACGTGCCAAGTTGATCGGCTAGTTAAATTGATCATTCTAAACTGATCATTTGTGTTCATTCAGTAAAGGCTTATAAATGAAGCATAATCCATGGCATCACGCAGTTCAGGCTAGATTGGATTACATGGACACTTTGTCGTATCTATCTCCGTCTCCAATTTTGTCACAATATAGAAAATTGAGCTAGCTTAACGTGGCCATTGGATTCGTGTCCTTATGAGCTCTAAATCATCGGTTACGGAAGATTTAGTGCGGACTTGTTAAGTTGATCGGTCAGTTAAAGTGATCATTCTTAACTGATCATTGGTGCTCATTGAGTAAAGGCTTATAAATGAGGAATAATGCATGGCATCACGCTGTTTGGTATAGATTTGATTACATGTAGCTTTGTCGTATCTATTTTTGTCTCAAATTTTGTCACAATATAGAAAATTGAGCTAGATTAGTGTGGGCATTGGATTCATGTCATTATTATCTCTAAATCAAAAGTTACGGACGATAGAATGCGAACATGTCAATTTGATCGGCCAGTTAAAGTCATCATTCTTAACAGATCATTAGTGCCCATTGAGTAAAGGCTTACAAATGAAGCATAATGCATGACATCACGTAGTTCGGGATACATTTTGTCACAATATAGAAAATTGAGCTAGCTTAATGTGGATATTGGATTCAAGGCATTATGAGCTCTAAATCAAAAGTTACGGACAATTTAGTGCAGACCTGTCAAGGTTATCGACCAGTTAAAGTGATCTTTATGAAATCATCACTGGTGCTCATTGAGTAAACACTTATAAATGATGCATAATGCATGACATCACATAATTCGGGATAGATTGGATTACTTGGATGCTTTGTCTTATCATTTCTGCCCCAAATTTTGTCACAATTTAGAAACTTGAGCTAGCTTAACGTGGGCATTGGATACGTGTCATTTTGAGCTATAAATCATTAGATACGTACGATTTTGTGCGGACACGTCAAGTTGATCGGCCAGTTAAAGTGATCATTTTTAATTGATCGTTGGTGCTCATTGAGTGAATGCTTATAAATGAAGCATAATGCATGGCATCACGGAGTATTATCTAGATTGGATTACTTGAACACTTTTTTACATCTATTTCTGACTCAAATTTTGTCACAATATAGAAAATTGAGCTAGCTTAACGTGGGCATTGGATTTGTGTCATTTTGAGCTCTAAATCAAAAGTTAGGGACGATTTAGTGCGTACATGTCAAGTTGATCCGCAAGTTAAAGTGATCATTCTAAAATGATCATTGGTGTTCATTGAGTAAAGGCTTATAAATGAAGCATAATGCATGGCTTCACGGAGTATTGGCTAGATTGGATTACTTGAATGCTTTTTGATATCTATTTCTGCCTCAAATTTTGTCACAATATAGTAAATTGAACTAGCTTAACGTGGGCATTGGATTCGTGTCATTCTTAGCTTTAAATCAAAAGTTACGGACGATTTAGTGCGGACGTGCCAAGTTGATCGGCTAGTAAAATTGATCATTCTAAACTGATCATTTGTGTTCATTCAGTAAAGGCTTATAAATGAAGCATAATGTATGGGATCATGCAGTTTTGGGTAGATTGGATTACTTGAACGCTTTTTTGTATCTATTTCCGTATGAAATTTTGTTATAACATAGAGAATTGAGCTAGCTTAACGACGGCATTGGATTCTTGTCATTCTAAGCTCTAAATCAAAAGTTAGGGTCGATTTAGTGCGGACATGTCAAGTTGATCGGCTAGTTGAAGTGATCATTTTAAACTGACTATTGGTGCTAAAGGCTTATAAATGAATCATAATGCCTGGCATCATGCAGTTTTGGCTAGATTGGATTACTTGAAGGCTTTTTGAATTTATTTCTATCTCAAATTTTGTCAGTATATAGAAATTTGAGTTACTTTAACGTGGCCATTGGATTCGTGTCATTTTGAGCTATAAATCATGAGTTACAGACAATTTAGTGCAGATATGTCAAGTTGATCGGCTAGTTAAAGTGATCATTCTAAACTGAACATGGTGTTCATTGAGTAAAGGCTTATAAATGAAGCATAATCCATGGCATCACGTAGTTTTGCCTAGATTGGATTACTTGAACGCTTTTCGTATCTATTTTGTGTCAAATTTGGTCACAATATAGAAAATTGAGCTAACTTAACGTGGGCATTGGATTCGTGTTATTCTGAGATCTAAATCAAAAGCTAAAAAAAATTTAATGCGGACATCTCAAGTTGATCGACAAGTTAAAGTTATCATTCTAAGCTGATCATTTGGGCTCATTGAGTAAAGACTTATAAATGAAGCATAATGCATGGCATAACTCAGTTCGAGACAGTTTGGATTACATGGACATTTTTTCGTATTGATTTCTGTCTAAAATTTTTTCACAATATAAAAAATTGAGCTAGCTTAATGCTGGCATTGGATTCCTGTCATTCTGATCTCTAAATCAAACGTTACGAACGATTTAGTGCAGACATGTCAAGTTGATTGGCAATTTAAAGTATTCATTCTAAACTGATCAATGGTGCTCATAGAGTAAAGGCTTATAAATGAAGCATAAGGCATGGCATCACGCAGTTCGGGATAGGCTGGAATACATGGAGACTTTGTTCTATCTATTTCTGTCACAAATTTTGTCACAATATAGAAAGTCGAGCTAGCTTAACGTGGGCACTCGATTGGTGTTATTTTGAGCTCTAAATCAAAAGCTACAAACAATTGAATGCAGATATGTCAAGTTGACTGGCAAGTTAAAGTTATCATTCCATAGTGATCATTGGTGCTCATTGAGTAAAGTCTTATAAATGAAGCATAATGCATGGCATCACGAAGTCCAGGATAGGCTGGATTACATGGACACTTTGTTGTATCTATTTTTGTCTCAAATTTTGTCACAATATAGAAAATTGAACTAGCTTAACGTGGGCATTGGATTCGTTTTATTTTGAGCTCTAAATCACACTTTACGAACAATTTAGTGCGGACATTTCAAGTTGATCAGCGAGTTAAAGTTATCGTTCTAAACTGATCATTGGTGCTCACTAAGTAAAGGCTTATAAATGAAGCATAATGCATGACATCACACAGTTTGGGATAGATTGGATTACTTGGATGCTTTGTCGTATCAACTTCAGTCTCACATTTTGTCACAATATAGAAAATTGAGCTACCTTAACGTGGGCATTGGATTCGTGTCCTTATGAGCTCTAAATCATAAGTTACGAACGATATAGTGCGGACATATCAAGTTGATCGGCAGTTAAAGTGATCATTCTTAACTAATCATTGGCGCTAATTGAGTAAAGGCTTATAAATAAAGCATAATGCATGGCATCACAAAGTTTGGGACAGATTGGATTACATGGACGCTTTGTTCTATCTATTTCTGTCTCAAATTTGGTCACAGTATAGAAAATTGAGCGAGCTTAATGTGGGCATTGGATTCGTGTCATTCAGAGCTCTAAATCAAAAGTTAGATACGATTTTGTGCGGACATGTCAAGTTGATCGGCCAATTAAATTGATCATTCTAAACTGATCATTTGTGCTCATTGAGTAAAGGCTTATAAATGAAGCATAATGCAGCTTTTGCTAGATTTGATTACTGGAACGCTTTTTTGTATCTATTTCTCTCTCAAATTTTGTTACAACATAGAGAATTGATATAGTTTAACGTGGGCATTGGATTCGGGTCATTCTACGCTCTAAATCAAAAGTTAGGGACGATTTAGTGCGGATATGTCAAGTTGATCGGCCAGTTAAATTGATCATTTTAAACTGACCATTGGTGCTAAAGGCTTATAAATGAAGCATAATGCATTGCATCATGCAGTTTTGGCTAGATGAGATTACTTGAACGATTTTTTGAATCTATTTCTGTCTCAAACTTTGTCACAGTATTGAAAATTGAGCTACCTTAACGTAGGCATTGGATTCGTGTCATTTTGAACTAAAAATCATATGTTACGGAAAATTTAGTGCGGACATGTCAAGTTAATCGGCCAGTTAAAGTGATCATTCTTAAATGATCATTGGTGCTCATGGAGTAAAGGATTATAAATGAAGTGTAATGCATGGCATCACACAGTCTTGGCTAGATTGGATTACTTGAACACTTTTTCGTATCTATTTTGTGTCAAATTTGGTCACAATATAGAAAATTGAGGTAGCTTGACGTGAGCACTGGATTCGTGTTATTTTGAGCTCTAAATCAAAAGTTATGGACGATTTAATGCGGACATGGCAAGTTGATCGCCTAGTTGAAGTTATCATTCCAAACTGATCATTTGTGCTCATTAAATAAAGGCTTATAAATATTTCTATTTCAAACATTGTCACAATATGGAAAATTGAGGTAGCTTAACGTGGGCACTGGATTCGTGTCATTCCGACCTCTAAATCAAAAGTTACCGACGATTTAATTCGGATATGTCAAGTTGATTGGCCAGTTAAAGTGATCATTCTGAACTGATCATTGGTCCTCATTGAGTAAAGTCTTATAAATGAAACATATTGCATTGCATCAAACAGTTTTAGATAGATTGAATTACTTGGACGCTTTGTCATATCTACTTCTCTCTCAGATTTTGTTCCAATATAGAAAATTGAGCTAGCTTAACGTGGGCATTGGATTCATGTCATTCTGATCTCTAACTCAAAAGTTAGAGACGATTTAGTGCGTACATGTCAAGTTGATCAACCAGTTAAAGTTTGTAAACTGATCATTGGTGCTCATTAAGTAAAAGCTTATAAATGAAGCATAATGCATGGCATCAAACAGTTTGGATAGATTGGATTACTTGGATGCATTGTTGTCTCTATTTCTATCCCAAATTTTGTCAAGCTATAGAAAATTGAGCTAGCTTAACGTGGGATTTGGATTCGTGTCATTCTGAGCTCTAAATCAAAAGTTACGGACGATTTAGTTTGGACATGTCAAGTTGATCAGCTAGTTAAAGTTATCACTCAAAACTGATCATTGATACTCATTGAGTAAAGGCTTATAAATGAAGCATAACACATGGTAGCATACAGTTTCGGATGGACTGGATTACTTGGACGCTTTGTTGTATCAATTTCTGTTTCAAACTTTGTCACAATATAGAAAATTAAGCTAACTTAATGTGGGCACTAGATTCGTGTTATTTTGATCGTTGGTGCTCATTGAGTAAATGCTTATAAATGAAGCATAATGCATGGCATTACATAATTTTGGATAGATTGGATTACTTGGACGCTTTGTAGTCTCTATTTCTATCTCAAATATTGTCAAATATAGAAATTTGAGCTAGCTTAACGTTGGCAATGGATTCGTGTCATTCTAATCTCTAAATCAAAAGTTAGAGATGATTTAGTCCGGACATGTCAAGTTGATCGGAACTGATCATTGGTGCTCATTGAGTAAAGGATTATAAATGAAGCATAATTCATGGTATCACGCAGTTTGGGATAGATTGGATTACTTGGACGCTTTGTCGTGTCTACTTCTGTCTCAAATTTTGTCAAAATATAGAAAATTTATCTAGCTTAATGTTGACACTGGACTCTAAATCAAAAGTTACGTATGGTTTTGTGCAAACATGTCAAGTTGATCTGTCAGTTAAAGTGATCATTTTGAATTGATCATTGGTGCTCATTAAGTAAAGGCTTATAAATGAAGCATAATGCATGACATCACACAGGTTTAGATAGATTGGATTACTTGGACGCTTTGTCGTATCTAATTCTGTTTTAAATTTTGTCACAATTTATAAAATTGAACTAGATTAATTCTTAGCTCTAAATCAAAAGTTACATATGATTTAGTGTGGAAATGTCAAGTTGATCGGCGAATTAAAATGATCATTCTAAACTGATCAGTGGTGCTCATTAAGTAAACGCTTATAAATGAGGCATAAAGCATGGTATCACGCAGTTTAGGATAGATTGGATTATTTGGATGCTTTGTCGTATCTAGTTTTGTTCCAAGTTTTGTCACAAGATAGAAAATTACACTATCTTAATGTGGGCCTTGGATTCATATCATTTTGAGGTGTAAATCGAAAGTTATGGATGATTTAGGGTAGACATGACAGGTTGATCGGCCAGTTAAAATGACCAATCTAAACTTATTATTGGTGCTCATTGAGTTAACGCTTATAAATGAAAAATAATGCATGGCATCACACTGTGGATGGATTGGATTACTTGGAGGCTTTTTGTATCTATTTTTGTCTCAATTTTGCTAAAATATAGATAATTGAGCTAGCTTAATGGGAGAATTTGATTCGTGTCATTCTGAGCTCTAAATCAAAAGTTATAGACGATTTCGTGCAAAAATGTCAAGTTGATGTCCAAGTAGAGTGATCATTCGAAATAGATCATTGGTGCTCATTAAGAAAAGTCTTATAAATGAAGTATAAAACATGGCATCAAGTAGTTTGGATAGATTGGATTGCTTGGACAATTTATCGTCTCTATTTTTGTCTCGTATTTAGTCAAAATATAGAAAATTGAGCGTGATTAATGTGGGCATTGGATTTGTGTCATTGTGAGCTATAAATCAAAAGTTACGGATGATTTAGTGTTGACATGTCAAGTTGATCAGCCAGTTAATATGATTATTCTAAACTTATCACTGGTGCTCATTGAGTAAATGCTTATAAATGACAAATAATGAATGGCATCACGTAGTTTGGGACGGATTGGATTAGCTGGGCGCTTTGTCATATCTATTTGTCTCAAATTTTTCCACAATATAGAAAATTGAACTAGCTTAAGGTGGGCATTGGATTCGTGTCATTCTGAGCTACGAATCAAAAGTTATGGACAATTTAGTGCAGACATGTCAAGTTGATCGGCCAGTTAAAATTATCATTCTAAACTAATCATTGGTGCTCATTGAGTAAAAGCTTATAAATGAAAAATAATGCTTGGCATCACGCAGTTTGGGATGGATTGGATTACTTGGACACTTTGTTGTATCTATTTCTGTCTCAAATTGTGTCACAATATAGAAAATTGATCTAGCTTAACGTAGGCATTGGATTCGTGTCATTTGGAGCTCCAAATCAAAAGTTACGGACGATTTAGTGCGGACATTTAAAGATGATCGGCCAGTTAAAGTGATCATTTTAAACTGATCATTCGTGCTCATTAAGTAAAGGCTTATAAATGAAGCATACTGCATGGCATCACACAGTTTTGGATATATTGAATTTCTTGAACGCTTTGCGTATCTATTTCTGTCTCAAATTTTGTTACAATATAGAAAATTTAGCTAGCTTAATATGGGCATTGGATTCGTATCATTATGAGCTCCCAATCAAAAGTTACGTACGATTTAGTGTGGACATTTCAAGCTGAGTGGCCAGTTAAAGTAATAATTGTAAACAAATCATTGTTGCTCATTAAGTAAAGGCTTATAAATGAAGCATAAAGCATGGCATCAAGTAGTTTGCATAGATTGGATTACTTGGAAGCTTTGTCGTCTCTATTTCTGGCTAAAATTTTGTCAAAATATAGAAAATTGGGCTTGCTTAACGTGTGCATTGGATTCGTGTCATTATGAGCTCTAAATCAAAAGTTACAGACGATTTAGTGTTGGCATGTCAAATTGATCCGACAGTTAATATGATTATTCTAAACTGATTATTGGTGCTCATTGAGTAAAGGCTTATAAATGAAGCATAATGAATGGCATCACAGATTTTGGGATAGATTGGATTACTTGGATGCTTTTTCGTATCTAGTTGTGTCTTGTTATAGAAAATTGAGCTAGCTTAACGTGAACATTGGATTCATGTTATTCTTAGCTCTTAGTCAAAAGTTACAAACGATTTAGAGAACATGTCAAGTTGAGTGGCAAGTTAAAGTGATCATTCTAAACAGATCATTGGTGCTCATTAAGTAAATGCTTATAAATGAAGAATAAAGCATGACATCAAGTAGTGTTGATAGATTGGATTACTTGGACGCTCTGTTGTCTCTATTTCTATCTCAAATTTTGTCAAAATATAGAAAATTGAGGTTGCTTAATGTGGGCTTTGGATTTTTGTCATTCGGAGCTATAAATCCAAAGTTACGGACAATTTAGTTTGGACATGTCAAGTTGATCGGCCAGTTAGTATGATTATTCTAAACAGATTATTGGTGCTCATTGAGTAAAAGATTATAAATGAAGAATAATAGTGGCATCACGCAGTTTGGGATCAACTTGATTACTTGGATGCTTTTTGTATCTATTTTTGTCTTAAATTTTGTTACACTATAGAAAATTAATGCATCTTAACATCGGCATTGGATTTGTGTGTTTCTGAGCTCTAAATCAAAAGTTACAGACAATTGAGTGCGGACATATCAATTTAATCGGCCAATACTAAACCAAGCATTGGTGCTCATTGATTAATAGCTTATAAATGAAAAATAATGCATGGCGTCATGCAGTTTGGGAAGGATTAGATTACTTGGACGCTTTTTCATATCTATTTAGTTCTCAAATTTTATCACAATATAGAAAATTGAGCAAGCCTAACGTGGGCATTGGATTCGTATCATTTTGAGCTCTAACTAAAAAGTTAAGGACAATTTGATGCAGACATGTCAAGTTGAAGGGCCAGTTAAAGTGATCAATCTAAACTGATCATTGGTGCTCATTGAGTAAAGGCTCATAAATGAAGCATAATGCATGGCATCACGCAGTTTGCAATAGATTGGATTACTTGTACGCTTTGTCGTATCTAGTTCTGTCTCAAATTGTGCCACAATATATAAAATTGAACTAGCTTAATGTGGGCATTCGATTCGTGTCATTGATCTAAGCTATAAATGAAAATTTATGGACAATATAGTGTAGAGATGTCAAGTTGATCGGCCAGTTAAAATGAGCATTCTAAACTGATCGTTGGTGCTCATTGAGTAAAAGCTTATACATGAATAATAATGCATGGCATCACGCAGTTTGGGATTGACTAGATTACTTGGACGCTTTGTTGTATCAGTTTTTGTCTCAAAACTTGTCACAATATTGAAAATTGAGCTCGCTTAACGTAAGCATTAGATTCGTGTCTTTCTGAACTCTAAATCAAAAGTTATAGATGATTAAGTGCGGACATGACAAGTTGATCGGTCAGTGAATGTGATCATTCTAAACTAATCATTGGTGTTGATGGAGTAAACGCTTATAAATGAAGCATAATGCATAGCATCACACAATTTTTGATAGATTTGATTACTTGTACGCTATAGAAAATTGAGCTAGCTTAACGTGCGCATTGGATTCGTGTGTTTCACAGCTTTAAATCAAAGGTTACAGAGGATTTAGTGTGGATATCTCAAGTTGATCGGCGAGTTGAAATGATCATTCTAAACTGATCATTGGTGCTTATTAAGTAAAGGCTTTTAAACGAGGCATAAAGCATGGCATCACGCTGTTTAGGATATACTTGATTACTTTGACCCTTCGTCGTATCTAGTTCTGTTTCAAAATTTGTCACAATATAGAAAAATGAGCTAGCTTAATGTGGAGATTAGATTCCTCTCATTCTGAGCTATAAATCAAAAGGTATGGACGAGTTAGTGTAGACATGACAAGTTGATCGGCCAATTAAAATGATTATTATTAACTGATCATTAGTGCTCATTGAGCTTATTAATGAAACATAATGCATGACATCACGCAGTTTGGGAAGGATCGGATTACTTGGATGCTTTTTCGTATCTATTTCTGTCTCAAATTTGGGCACAATATAGAAAATTGAGTTAGCTTAACGAGGGCATTTAATTCGTGTTATTCTGAGCTCTAAATCAAAAGTTGCGGACGATTAAGTGCGGACATGTGAAGTTGATCGGCCAGTTAAAATGATCATTCTAAACTGATCATTGGTGTTGATTGAGTAAAGACTTATAAATAAATAATAATGCATGGAATCACACAATTTTGGATAGATTGGATTACTTGGACGCTTTGTCGTATCTATTTGTGTCTCAAATTTGGTTACACTATAGAAAATTGAGCTAGCTTAACATGGGCATTATATTCGTGTGTTTCTGAGCTCTAAATCAAAAGTTTCGGACGATATAGTGCAGACATGTCAAGTTGACCGACTAGTTAAAATGATCATTCTAAACTTATCATTGTTGCTCATTGAGTATAGGCTTATAAATGAAGCATAATGCATGTCATCACGCAGTTTGGGATAGATTGGATTACTTGAATGCCTTGTCGTATCTAGTTCTATATCAAATTTTATCACAATATAGAAAATTTAACTAGCTTAATGTGGGCATTCGATTCATGTCATTCTGAGCTATAAATGAAAAGCCATGGAAGATATAGTGCACACATCTCAAATTGATCGGCCAGTTAAAATGATCATCCTAAAGTGATCGTTGGTGCTCATTTAGTAAAAGCTTATAAATGAAGAATAATGCATGGCATCACATAGTTTGGGATTGACTGGATTACTTGGACGCTTTTTCGAATCTGTTACTATCTCAAATTTTGTCACAATATAGAAAATTGAGCTAGCTTAACGTAAGCATTGGATTCGTGTCATTCCGAGGTCTAAATCAAAAGTTAAGGATGATTTAGTGTGGAAATTTCAAGTTCATCGGCTAGTGAAAGTGATCATTCTAAACTGATCATTGGTGCTGATTGAGTAAACGGGTATAAAAGAAGCATAATGCATAGCATCAACCAGTTTTGGATAGATTGGATTTCTTGGACGCTTTGTCGTATCTATTTTTGTCTCAAATTTTGATACACTATAGAAAATTGAGCTAGCTTAACGTGGCGATTGGATTTGTGCGTTACATATCTCTAAATCAAAAGTTACAGACGATTTAGCGCGGACATGTTAAGTTGATCGGCGAGTTAAAATGATCGTTCTAATCAGATCATTGGTGCTCATTAAGTAAAGGCTTATAAATGAGTCATAAAGCATAGCATCACGCAGTTTGGGATAGATTGGATTACTTGGATGCTTTGTCGTATCTAATTTTCTTTCAAATTTTGTCACAACATAGAAAATTGAACTACCTTAATGTGGGCATTCGATTCGTGTCATTCTGAGCTATATATCAAAAGTTATGGATGATTTAGTGTAGAAATGTCAAGTTGATCGGTCAGTTAAAATGATAATTTTAAACTTATCGTTGATGGTCATTGAGTAAAAGCTTACAAATGAAGAATAATGCATGGCATCACGTAGTTTGGGATTGACTAGATTACTTGGACGCTTTGTCTTATCTACTTTTGTCTCAAATTTTGTCACAATATAGAAAATTGAGCTAGATTAACGTAAGCATTGGATTCGTGTCATTCTAAGCTATAAATCAAAAGTTACGGATGATTTAGTGCGGACATGTCAAATTGATCAGCCAGTGAAAGTGATCATTCTAAACTGATCATTGGTGCTAACGCTTATAAATGAAGCATGATGCATAGCATCACATAGTTTTGGATAGACTGGATTGCTTGAACGCTTTGTCGTATCTATTTCTGTATCAAATTCGGTTACACTGTAGAAAATTGAGCTATCTTAACGTGGGCATTGGATTCGTATGTTTCTGAGCTCTAAATAAAAAGTTACAGATGATTTAGTGCAGACATGTCAAGTTGATCGAGGAGTTAAAATCATCATTCTAAACTGATCATTGGTGCTCATTAAGTAAAGGCTTATAAATGAGGCATCAACTATGGCATCATTGAGTTTGGGATAGATTGGATTAATTTCACGCTTTGCCGTATCTAGTTCTGTTTTAAATTTTATCATAATTTAGAAAATTGAACTAGCTTAATGTGGGCATTGGATTCGCATCATTCTGAGCTATAAATCAAAAGTTATGGATGATTTAGTGCAGACATGAAAAGTTGATCGGCGAGTTAAAATGATCATTCTAAACTGATCAATGGTGCTTATTCAGTAAAAGCATATAAAATGAAAAATCATGCATGGCATCACGTATTTTGGGAAGGATTGGATTACTTGGATGCTTTGTCATATCTATTTATGTCTCAAATTTTGCCAAATATACAAAATTGAGCTAGCTTGACGAGGGCATTTAATTCGTGTCATTCTGAGCTCAAAATCAAAAGTTACAAACGATTTAGTGCAGACATGCCAAGTTGATCGGCCAGTGAAAGTGATAATTCTGAAATGACCATTGGTGCTGATTGAGTAAACGCTTATAAATGAAGCATAATACATAGCTTCACACAGTTTTGGATATATAGGATTACTTGGACGCTTTGTCGTATCTATTTCTGTATCAAATTTTGTTACACTATAGAAATTGAGCTAGCTTAACGTGTGCATTAAATTCGTGTGTTTCTGAGCTCTAAATCAAAAGTTAGGGATGATATAGTGTAGACATGTCAAGTTCATCTACTAATTAAAATGATCATTCTAAACTGATCGTTGGTGCACATTGAATAAAAGCTTATAAATGAAAAATAATACATGGCATCTAGTTTTGTTTACGGATGTTTTATCGTATCTAGTTTTGTTTCAAATTTTGTCACATTATAGAAAATTGAACTAGCTTAATGTGGGCATTGGCTTCTTGTCATTCTGAGCAATAAATCAAAAGTTATGGTTGATTTAGTGCAACATGTTAAATTGATCGGCCAGTGAACGTGATCATTCTAAACTGATCAATTTTGCTGATTGAGTAAATGCTTATAAATGAAGCATAATGCACAGCATTACACAGTTTTGGATAGATTGGATTACTTGGACACTTTGTCGTATCTGTTTTGGTTTCAAATTTTGTTACACTATAGAAATTTTAGCTAGATTAACGTGGGTATTGGATTCGTGTGTTTCTGAGCTCTAAATCAAAAGTTACATACGATTTAGTGCGGACATGTCAAGTTGATCGGCGAGTTAAAATGGTCATTCAAAACTGATCATTGGTGCTCATGAAGTAAAGGCTTCTAAATAAGGAATAAAGCATGGCATCACGCAGTTTGGGATAGATTGGATTACTTTGATGCTTTGTTGTATCAAGTTCCGTCTCAAATTTTTTTGTCATAATATAGAAAACTGATCAAGCTTAATTTGGGCAATTGATTCGTGTCATTCTGACCTATAAAAAAAGTTATGGACGATATAGGGCATACATGTCAAGTTGATCGGCCAGTTAAAATTATCATTCTAAACTGATAATTGGTGCTCATTGAGTAAAAGCTTATAAATGAAGAAAAATGCATGGCATCCCGCAGTTTGGGATGGACTAAATTACTTGGACGCTTTGTCGTATCTATTTATGTCTCAAATTTTCTCATAATATAGAAAATTGAGCTAGCTTAATGTGGACATTGGATTTGTGTCATTCTGAGCTCTAAATCAAAAGTTACGGACGATTTAGTGCGGACATCTCAAGTTGATTGGCCAGTTAAAGTTATCATTCCAAATTGAGCAGAGGTGATGATTGAGTAAAGACTTATAAATGAAGAATAATGCATGACATCATGCAGTTTGGGATAGATTGGATTATTTGGACGCTGTGTCGTATCTATTTCTTTCTCAATTTTTGTCAAAATATAGAAAATTGAGCTACCTTAATAAGGACTACTTGGATTAATCATTCTAGGTTGATCGGCCAGTTAAAATGATCATTCT
Source organism: Pugionium cornutum (assembly GCA_018901935.1). Taxonomy (NCBI): domain Eukaryota; kingdom Viridiplantae; phylum Streptophyta; class Magnoliopsida; order Brassicales; family Brassicaceae; genus Pugionium; species Pugionium cornutum. Next base: position 27,735,868 of record CM032163.1, read on the forward strand.
AAACTTATCATTGGTGCTCATTGAGTAAAAGCTTATAAATGAAAAATAATCCATGGCACCTTGCAGTTTGGGATGGATTCGATTACTAGGATGCTTTATCGTATCTATTTCTGTTTCAAAATTTGTCACAATATAGTAAATTGAGCTACCTTAACGTGGGTTTTGGATTCGTGTCATTCTGAGCTTTAAATCAAAAGTAATAGACGATTTAGTTCGTACATGTCAATTTGATCGGCCAGTTAAAGTGATCATTATAAACTGATCATTGGTGCTCATTAAGTAAAGGCTTATAAATGAAGCATAACGCATGGCATCACATAGTTTCGGATAGATTGGATTACTTGGATTCTTTGTCATATCTATTTTTGTCTCAAATTTCGTTACAATATAGAAAATTGAGCTAGCTTAACGTGGGCATTAGATTTGTGTTATTCTGAGCTCTAAATCAAAAGTTATGGACGATTTAGTGCGGACATGTCAAGTTGAGTTGCTAGTTAAATAGATCATTGGTGCTCATTAAGTAAAGGCTTATAAATGAAGCATAAAGCATGACATCAAGTAGTTTGGATATATTGGATTACTTATACGCTTTGTCGCCTCTATTTCTATCTCAAATTTTGTCAAATATAAAAAATTGAGCTTACTTATCATGGGCATTGGATTCGTCTCATTCTGAGTTCTAAATCAAAAGTTACGGACGATTTAGTGTGGACATGTCAAGTTGATCCGCCAGTTGATATGATTATTCTAAACTTATCATTGGTGCTAATTGAGTAAAGGTCTATAAATGAATCATAATGCATGGCATCACACAGTTTAGGATAAACTGGATTACTTGGATGCTTTGTCGTATCTAGTTTTGTAGAAAATTTTGTCTAAATCAAAAGTTACGAACGATTTAGTGCGAACATGTCAAGTTCATCGGCTAGTTAAAATTATCTATCTCAACTGATCATTGGTGCCCATAGAATAAAGGCTGATAAATGAATCATAATGCATGACATCACCCAGTTTGGGATAGATTAGAATACTTGGATACTTTGTGGTATCGATTTCTGTCTCAAATTTTGTCATGATATAAACAATTGAGCTAGCTTAACGTGGGCATTGGATTCATGTCATTCTGAGCTCTAAATCAAAAGTTACGGACGATATAGTACGGACATGTCAAGTTAATCGGCCAGTTAAAGTGATCATTCAAAATTGATCGTTGGTGCTGATTGAGTAAAAGCTTATAAATGAAGCATAATACATGACATCACTCAGTTTTGGTTATATTGGATTACTAGAAAGCTTTTTCGTATCTATTTATGTATCAAATTTTGTCTTAATATAGAAAATTGACCTAGCTTCATGTGGACATTGGATTCGTGTCATTCTAAGCTCTATATTAAAAGTTATGGACATTGGATTTGTGTCATTCTAAGCTCTATATTAAAAGTTGATCCGAGAGTTAAAGTGATCATTCTAAACTGATCATTGGTGCTCATTGAGTAAACGCTTATAAATGAAGCATAATGCATGACATCACGTATAAGCCCTTACTCAATGAGCACCAATGATCAGTTTATACTAATCACTTTACATGGCCGATCAACTTGACATGTATGTACTAAATCGTGCGTAACTTTTGATTTAGAGCTAAGAAACACATGAATCAAATGCCCATATTAAGCTAGCTCAATTTTCTATATTGTAACAAATTTTGAGGCAGAAATATATACGACAAAGCGTCCAAGAACTCCAACCCATCCCAAACTGCGTGATGCCATGCATTATTTTTTATTTATAAGCTTTTACTACATCAACACCAATGATCAGTTTAGAATTATCATTTTTAACTGGCCGATCAACTTGACATGTCCGCTTTAAATCGTCCATAACTTTTGATTTAGAGTTTAGAATGGGAGGAATCCAGTGCCCGCCTTAAGCTAATTCAATTTTCTATATTGTGACAAAATTTGAGACAAAAATAGATACGACAAAGCACCCAAGTATTCCAAACTGCGTGATGTCATGCATTATTTTTCATTATTAAGCTTTTACTCAATGAGCACCAATAATCAGTTTAAAATGATCATTTTAACTACCCGATCAACTTGTCATGTCTGCAATAAATTGTACATAACTTTTGATTTATAGCTCAGAATGACACGAACCCAATGCTCATTTTAAGCTAGTTCAATTTTCTTTATTGTGACAAAATTTGAGACAGAAATAGACGCAACAAAGTGTCCAAGTAATCCAATATATCCAAAATTATGTGATGCCATGCATTATGCTTCATTAATAAGCCTTTACTCAATGAGCACCAATGATCTGTTTTGAATAATCATATTAACTGGCCGATCAATTTGACATGTCCGCAGTAAATCATCTGTAACTTCTGATTTAGAGCTCAAAATGAGATGAATCCAATGCCCACATTAACCTAACTCAATTTTCTATATTTTGACAAAATTTGAGACAGATATAGAGAAGACAAAGCTTCCAAGTAATCCATTCTATCCAAAACTGTGTGATATCATGCATTATGCTTTGTTTATAAGCTTTTACTCAATAAGCACCAATAACCAGTTTAGAATGATCACTTTAACAGGCCGATCAATTTGATATGTCGGCACTAAATCATCCGTAACTTTTGATTTAGAGCTCAGAATAATACGAATCCAATGTCCAAGTTAAGCTAGCTCAATTTTTTATATTATCAGAAAATTTGAGACATAAATGGATACGAAAAAGCGTCCAACTAATCCAATCTATCCAAAACTATATAATATTATGTATTATGCTTCATTTATAAGTCTTTACTCAATGAGCACTAATGATCAGTGTAGAATGATCACTTTATCTTGTTGATCAACTTGACAAGTCCACACTAAATAATCCATAACTTTTGATTTAGAGCTCAGAATGACACGAACCCAATGCCCACGTTAAGCTATCTCAGTTTTCTATAATTTGACATAATTTGAGACGGAAATAGAGACGAAAAAGTGTCCAAGTAATCCAATCTATCCAAACTTCTTGATGCCATGCATTATTCTTCATTTATAAGCTTTTACTCAATGAGCACTAATGATCAGTTTAGAATGATAATTTTAACTGGTCGATCAACTTGTCATGTCTCCACTAAATTGTCCATATCTTTTGATTAATAGCTCAGAATGACACGAATCCAATGCCCACATTACACTAGTTCAATTTTATATATTGTGACAAAATTTGAGACAGAAATAGACACAACAAAGCGTCCAAGTAATTCAATACATCCCAAACTGCGTGATGCCATGCATTATTTTTCATTTATAAGCTTTTACTCAATGAGCACCAATGATAAGTTTAGAATGATCATTTTAACTGGTTGATGATTTTGTCATGTTTGCACTAAATAGTCCGTATTTTTTTGCTTATAGCTCAGAATGATACGAATGCAATGTCCACATTCATCTAGTTCAGTTTTTTATATTTGAGATATAAATATAATACGACAAAGCATCCAAGTAATCCAATCTATCCAAAACTTTGTGATGCCATGCATTATGCTTCATTTATAAGCCTTTACTGAATGAGCACCAATGATTAGTTTAGAATGTTCACTTTAACAGGACGATCAACTTGATATGTTTGCACTAAATCATCCGTAACTTTTGATTTTGAGCTTACAATGACATGAATCCAATACCCATGTTAAGTTAGATGAATTTCTATATTATGACAAATTTTGAGACTGAAATAGAGACGACAAAGCGTCCAAGTAATCCAATCTATCCAAACTGCTTGATGCAATGTATTATGTTTCAATTATAAGAATTAGCTTAATCAGCACCAATAATCAGTTAAGAATGATCACTTTAAGTGGCCACTCAACTTGACATATTTATATCATCCGTAAGTTTTGAATTAAAGCTCATAATGACACGAATCCAATGCCCACCTTAAGCTAGCACAATTTTCTATATTGTAAAAAGAATTGAGATAGAAATAATCACGACAGAACGTCCATGTAATCTAATCTATCCAAAACTATGTCATGCCATGCGTTATGCTTTATTTATATACCTTTACTCAGTGAGCACCAACAATAAGTTAAGAATAATCATATTAACTGGTTGATCAACTTGACATGTCCGCACTAAATTGTCCGTATCATTTTTATTTTGAGCTCTGAATGACACAGATATAGTGCCCCCGTTAAGCTAGATAAATTTTCTATATTTTGACAAAATTTGAGACGGAAGTAGAGACGACAAAGCGTTCTAGTAATCCAACCTATCCCAAACTGATTGATGGCAGGCATTATGCTTCGTTTATAAGCCTTTACTCAATTAGTACCAATAATCAATTTAGAATAATCATATTAATTGGCCGATGAACTTGACACATGTACGTGCTAACTCATTTATAACTTTTGATTTAGAGCTCAAAATAACACGAATCCTATGCATACGTTAAGTTAGCTCAGGTTTCTATATTTTGACAAAATTTTAGACAGAAATAGAGACGACAAATTGTCCAAATAATCCAATTTATCCAAACTCCTTGATGCCATGTGTTATGTTTCATTTTAAGCCTTTACTTAATGAGCACCAATGATGAGCTTAGAATGATCACTTTAACTCGCCAATCAACTTGAAATCTCCGTACTAAATCGTCCGTAACTTTTGATTTAGAGCTCAGAATGACACGAATCCAATGCCCACGTTAACCTAGCTCAATTTTATATATTGTGACAAAATTTGACACAGAAATAGATACGACAAAGCGTCCAAGTAATCCAATCCATCCCAAACTGCGTGATGCCATGCATTATTTACTAAATGAGAACCAATGATCAATTTAGAATGATCATTTTAACTGGCCGATAAACTTGTCATATCTGCACTATATCGTCCATAACTTTTGATTTATTGCTTAGAATGACACGAATCCAATGCCCACATTAAGGTAGTTCAATTCTCTATATTGTGACAAAATTTGACACAGAAATAGATACAACAAGGCGTTCATGTAGTATAATCTATCCCATACTCCTTGATGCCATGCATTATGCATCATTTATAAGTCTTGATGAGCACCAAAGATCAGCTTAGAATGATCACTTTAACTGGCCGATCAACTTGACATGTCTGCACTAAATCGTCTGTATTTTTTTTATTTAAAGCTCAGAATGACAGGAATCCAATGCCATGTTAAGCAAGCTCAATTTTCTATATTTTGACAAAATTTGAGAGAGATATGGAGACGACAAATCATTCAAGTAATCCAATCTATCCAAAATTGTGGGATGCCATACATTATGATTCATTGATAAATCCTTTACTCAATGAGCAGCAATGATAAGTTCAGAATGATCATTTTAGCTGGCCAATCAACTTGTCATGTCTGCACTAAACCGTCCATAACTTTTGATTTATAGCTTAGAATGACAGGAATCCAATGCCCACATTAAGCTAGTTCAATTTTCTATATTGTGACAAAATTTGAAACATAACTAGATACGACAAAGCATCCAAGTAATCCAATATATCCCAACCTACGTGATGCTATGCGTTATGCTTCATTTATAAGCCTTTATTCAATGAGCACCAATAATCAGTTGAGAATGATCACTTTAACTGACCGATCAACTTGACATGTGCGCACTAAATCGTTTGTAACTTTTGATTTAGAGCTCAGAATGACACGAATCCAATGCCCACGTTAAGCTAGCTCAATTTTCTATATTTTGACAAAATTTGAGACAGATATCGAGACAACAAAGTGTCCAAGTAATCTAATCTATCCAAACTCCTTGATGCCATACATTATGCTTCATTTATAAGCCTATACTTAATGAGCACCAATGATCAGTTTAGAATGATCATCTTAACTGGGTAATCAACTTGACATGTCCGCACTAAATCTTCATAAACTTTTGATTTAGAGCTCAAAATGACACAAATCTAATGCCCACGTTAAGCTAGCTTAATTTTCTATATTCTGACAAAATTTGAGATATAAAAAGATTCAACAAAGCGTCCAAGTAATCTAATACATCCCAAACTCCGTGATGCCATGCATTATTTTGCATTTATAAGCTTTTATTAAATGAGCACAAATGATCAGTTTAAAATGACCATTTTAAATGGCCGATCAACTTGTCATGTCCACACTAAATCGTGCATAATTTTTGATTTATAGCTCGGAATGACACGAACCCAATGCCCACTTTAAGTTATTTCAATTTTCTATATTGTGACAAAATTTGAGACAAAAATAGAAACAACAAAGCGTTTAAGTAATCCAATATATCCAAAATTATGTGATGTCATGCATTATGCTTCATTAATAAGCCTTTAATTAATGAGCACCAATGATCAATTTATAATAATCATATTAACTGGCCGATCAACTTGACATGTGCACAGTAAATCGTTCGTAACTTTTGATTTAGAGCTCAGAATGACACAAATACAATTCCCACGTTAATCTAACTCAATTTTCTATATTTTGACAAAAATTTGAGAGAGATATAGAGAAGAAAAAGCGTCCAAGTAATCCAATTTATCCATAACCCTTGATGCCATGCATTATGCTTCATTATTAAGCCTTTACTTAATGAGCACCAATGATCAGCTTAGAATGATCACTTTAAGTGGCCAATCAACTTGACATGTCTGCAGTAAATCGTCCGTAACCTTTGATTTAGAGCTCACAATGACACGAATCCAATGCCCACGTTAAGCTAGCTCAATTTTCTATATTTTGAGAAAATTGGATACATAAATAGATACGACAAGGCGTCCAAGTAATCCAATCCATCCCTAACTGCGTGATGCCATGCACTATTTTTCATTCATAAGCTCTTAGTAAATGAGAACCAATGATCTGTTTAGAATGATCATTTTAACTGGCCGACCAACTTGTCATGTCTGCACTATATTGTCAATAACTTTTGATTTATAGCTTAGCATGACACGAATCCAATGCCCACATTAAGGTAGTTCAATTTTCTATATTGTGAGAAAATTTAAGTCCGAACTAGATACAACAAGGCGTCCATGAAGTATAATCTATCCCAAACTCCTTGACGCCATGCATTATGCATCATTTATAAGCCTTTACGTAATGAGCACCAAAGATCAGCTTAGAATGATCACTTTAACTGGCCAATTAACTTGACATGTCTGCACTAAATCGTCCATAACTTTTTGATTTAGAGCTTCGAATGACAAGAATCCAATGCCCACGATAAGCTAGCTCAATTTTCTATATTTTGACAAAATTTGAGACAGATATAGAGACAACAAAGCATCCAAGTAATCCAATCTATCCCAAACTGCGTGATGCCATGCTTTATGCATGATTTATAAGCCTTTACCTAATAAGCACCAATGATCAGTTTAGAATGATCACTTTAACTACCCGATGAACTTGACTTCTACACACTAAATCGTCAGTAACTTTTGATTTAGAGCTCTAAAACACATGAACCAAATGCCCACGTTAAGCTAGCTCAATTTTTTATATTGTAATAAAATGTGAGACAGAAATAGATACGACAAAGCGTCCAAGTAATCCAATCTATCTAAAATTGTGGGATGCCATGCATTATGCTTCATTGATAATCTTTACTCAAAGAGCACCAATGATAAGTTTACAATGATCATTTTAACTGGCCGATCAACTTGTCATGTATGCACTAAATCGTCCATAACTTTTGATTTATAGCTTAGAATGACACGAATCCAATGCCCACATTATGCTAGTTCAATTTTTTATATTGTGACAAAATTTGAGACATAACTAGATACGACAAAGCATCCAAGTAATCCAATCTATCCCAACCTGCGTGATGCCATGCGTTATGATTCATTTATAAGCCTTTACTCAATGAGCACCAATGATCTGTTGAGAATGATCACTTTACCTGCCCAATCAATTTGACATGTTCGCACTAAATCGTTCGTAACTTTTGATTTAGAGCTCAGAATGACACGAATCCAATGCCCACGTTAACCTAGCTCAATTTTCTATATTTTGACTAAATTTGAGACAAATATAGAGATAACAAAGGGTCCAAGTAATCCAATCTATCCAAACTCCTTGATGCCATACATTATGCTTCATTTATAAGTCTCTACTTAATGAGCACCAATGATCAGTTTAGAATGATCACTTAAACTGGCCAATCAACTTGACATGTCCGCACGAAATCGTCCTTAACTTTTGATTTAGAGCTTAGAATTACACGAATCCAATGCCCACGTTAAGCAAGCTCAATTTTCTATATTCTAACAAAATTTTGAGACAGAAATAGATATGACAAAGCGTCCAAGTAAACCAATACATCCCAAACTCCATGATGCCATGAATTATTTTTCATTTATAAGCTTTTATTAAATGAGCACAAATGATCTGTTTAAAATGACCATTTTAACTGACTGATCAACTTGTCATGTCTTCACTAAATCGTGCATAACTTTTGATTTATAGCTCAGAATGACACGAACCCAGTGCCCACTTTAAGCTAGTTAAATTTTCTATATTGTGACAAAATTGGTGACGGAAATAGACACAACAAAGCATCCAAGTAATCCAATATATCCAAAATTATGTGATGCCATGCATTATGCTTCATTAATAAGCCTTTAATTAATGAGCTCCAATGATCAATTTATAATAATCATATTAACTGGCCGATCAACTTGACATGTGCACCGTAAATCGTCCGTAACTTTTTATTTAGACCTCAGAATGACACGAACCCAACTACCACGTTAATCTAACTCAATGTTCTATATTTTGACAAAATTTGAGACAGATATAGGGAAGACATTGCGTCCAAGTAATCCAATCTATCAAAAACTATGTGATGCCATGTATTATGCTTTATTTATAAGCCTTCACTCAATGAGCAGTAATGACCAGTTTAGAATGATCACTTTAACAGGCCGATCAACATGAAATTTCCGAACTAAATTGTCCGTAACTTTTGATTTAGAGCTTAGAATGACACGAATCTAATCATCACGATAAGCTAGCTCAATTTTCTATATTGTGACAAAATTTGACACATAAATAGATATGACAAAGCGTCCAAATAATCGAATCAATCCCAAAATTTGTGATGCCATGCATTATTTTTCATTTATAAGCTTTTACTAAATGGAACCAATGATCAGTTTATAATGATCATTTTAACTGGGCGATCAACTTGTCATGTCTGAACTATATCATCCATAACTTTTTATTTATTGCTTAGAATTACACGAATCCAACTCACACATTATGGTAGTTCCATTTTCTATATTGTGACAAAATTTAAGACCGAACTAGATACGACAAGGCATCGAAGTAGTATAATCTATCCCAAACTCCTTGATGCCATGCATTATGCATCATTTATAAGCCATTACATAATGAGCACCAAAGATCAGTTTAGAATGATCACTTTAACTAGGCGATCAACTTGACATGTCCGCACTAAATTGTCTATAACTTTTGATTTAGAGCTCAGAATGATATGAATCCAATGTCCACGTTAAGCTAGCTAAATTTTCTATGGTTTGACAAAATTTGAGACAAAAATAGAGATGATAAAGCGTCCAAATAATCCAATCTATCCAAACATGTGTGATGCAATGCATTAGGCTTCATTTATAAGCCTTTACTTAATGAGTACAAGTGATGAGTTTAGAATGATCACTTTAACTGGCCATTCAACTTGACATGTCCGCACTAAATCGTCCGCAACTTATGATTTAGAGCTTAGAATGAGACGAATCTAATGCCCACGTTAAACTAGCTCAATTTTCTATATTGTAACAAAATTTGAGACAAAAATATACACGACAAAGCCTCCAAGTAATGCAATTTATCCAAAACTCTATGATGCGATGAATTATGCTTCATTTATAAGCATTTACTCAATGAGCAGCAATGATCAGTTTTGAATAATCAATTTAACAGTCCGATCAACTTGACATGTACACACCGAATCGTTTGTAATATTTGATTCTCAGCTCAGAATGACACGAATCCAATGACCACGATAAGCTAGATAAATTTTCTATATTTGGACAAAATTTGAGACAGAAGTAGAGATGACAAAGCGTCCAAGTAATCCAATCTATCACAAACTGCCTGATGCCATGCGTTAGACTTCATTTATAAGCTTTTACTAAATGAGCACCAATGATCATTTTAGAATGATCATTTTAACTGGCCTATCAACTTGGCATGTCCGCACTAAATCATTTAGAACTTTTGATTTGGAGCTAAGAATGAAATGAATCCAATGTCCACATTAAGCTAGCTCAATTTTCTATGGTTTGACAAAATTTGAGACATAAATAGAGATGACAAAGTGTCCAAGTAGTCCAATCTATCCAAAACTGTGTGATGCCATGCATTATGCTTCATTTATAAGCATTTACTTAATGTGCACCATTGAGCTAGATTAACGTGGGCATTGGATTCTTGTAATTTTGAGCTCTAAATCAAAAGTACAGTCGATTTAGTGTGAACATGTCAAGATCGGCCAGTTACATTGATCATTCTAAACTGATCATTGGTGCTCATTGAGTAAAGGCTTATAAATGAAGCATAATGAATAGCATCACGCAGTTTTGGCTAGATGTGATTACTTGAACTCTTTTTCGTATCTATTTTTGTTACAAATTTGGTCACAATATAAAAAATTTAGCTAGCTTAACGTGGTCATTGGATTCATGTGAGTTTGAGCTCTAAATCATGAGTTACGGACGATTTAATGCGGACATGTCAAGTTGATCAGCCAGTTAAAGTGATAATTCTTAACTGATCACTGGTGCTCATTGAGTAACCGCATATAAATGAAGCATAATGCATAGTATCACGCAGTTCGGAATAGATTGGATTATATAGATGCTTTGTCGTATCTATTTTTGTCTCAAACTTTGTCAAAATATAGAAAATTGCGCTAGCTTAACGTGGGCATTTGATTCGTGTCATTCTGAGCGCTAAATCAAACGTTATGGAGGATTTGGTGTGGACATGTTGAGTTGATCGGCCAGGTTAAGAGATGATTCTAAACTGATCATTGGTGCCCATTGAGCAAAGGCATATAAATGAAGCATAATGCATGGCATCACGCAGTTTGGAATAGATTGGATTACATAAACACCTTTTCGTATCTATTTCAATCTAAAATTTTGTCAGAATTTAGAAAATTGAGCTAGTTTATCATGAGCATTGGATTTGTGTTATTGTGCGCTCTAAATCAAAAGCTAAGGACGATTTAGTGCAGACATGTCAAGTTGATCGCATAGTTAAAGTGATCATTCTAAACTGATCATTGGTACTCATTAAGTAAACCCTTATAAATGAAGCATAAGGCATGGCATCACACAGTTTGGGATTGAGTGGATTACTTGGATGCTTTGTCGTATCTAGTTCTATCTCAAATTTTTTCACAATATAAAAAAATGAGCTAGCTTATTGTGGGCATTGGATTCGTGTCATTCTGAGATCTAAATCAAAAGTTACAACGATTTTGTGCGGACATTTCAAATTTATCGGCCAGTTAAAGCGATCATTCTAAACTGATCATTGGTGCTTATTGAGTAAAAGCATATAAATGAAGCATATTTCATGGCATCACGCAGTTCGGGATAGATTGGATTACATGGATGCTTTTTCGTATCTATTTCGGTCTCAGATTTTGTAACAATATAGAAATCGAGCTAGCTTAATGTGGGTATTGGATTCGTGTCATTGAGATCTAAATCAAAAATTACGGATGATTTAGTGCGGACATTTCAATTTGATCGGCCAGTTAAAGTGATCATTCTAAACTGATCATTGGTGCTCATTGAGTTAAGGCTTATAAATGAAGCATAATGCATGACATCATGAAGTTGGTGATAGATTGGGTTACTTGGACACTTTATCATATCTATTTCTGTCTCAAATTTGTCACAATATAGATATTGAGCTAGCTTAAAATGGGCATTGAATTCGTGTCATTCTGAGCTCCCAATCATATGTTAGGGACGATTTATTGCAGACATGTCGAAATGATCGGCCAATTAAAGTGATCATTCTAAACTGACCTTTGGTGTTCATTGAGTAAAGCCTTAAAAATGAAGCATAATGCATGACATCATGCAGTTCGGATAGATTGGATTACTTGAATGCTTTTTTGTATCTATTTATGTCTCAAATATTGTCACAATATAGAAAATTGAGCTAGCCTAACCTGGGCATTGGATTCATTTCATTCTAAACTGCGGACATGTCAAGTTGATCAAAAGTTAAAGTGATCATTCTAAACTGATCATTGGGGCTCATTGAATAAAGGTTTATAAATAAAGCATAATGCATGGCATCATGCAGTTTTGGCTGGATTGGATTAATTGAACGCCTTTTTGAATATATTTATGCCTCAAATTTTCTCACAATATAGAAAATTAAGCTAGGTTAACGTGGGTATTGGATTCATGTCATTTTGAGCTCTAAATCAAAAGTTATGGATGATTTAGTCTTGACATGTGAAGTTGATCGGCCAGCTAAAGTTATCATTCTAAACTAATCGTTAGTGCTCATTGAGTAAAGGCTTATAAATGAAGCATAATGCATGACATCACAGAGTTCAGGATAGATTGGATTTCTTAGACGCTATGTCGTATCTATTTCTGTTTCAAATTTTGTCACAATATAGAAATTGAGCTAGCTTAATGTGAGCACTTGATTCGAGCCAGTTTTAGCTCTAAAACGTAAGTTACGGATGACTTAATATGGAAATGTCAAGTTGATCGTGCAGTTAAAGTGATCATTCTAAACTGATCATTGGTGCTCACTGAGTAAATGCTTATAAATGAAGCATAATGCATGGCATCACGCAGTTTTGGCTATATTGGATTACTTGAACGCTTTTTCATATCTATTTTTGTCTCAAAGTTTTTCACAATAAAGAAAATTGAGCTACCTTAATGTGGGCATTGGATTCGTGTTATTCAGAGCTTTAAATCAAAAGTTATGGACAATTTAGTGCGGACATGTCAAGTTGATCATCTTGTTAAAGTGATCATTCTACACTGATCACAGATACTCATTAAGTAAACACTTATAGATGAAGTATAAAGCATGGCATCACGCAGTTTGGGATAGAGTGGATTACATGGACGCTTTGTCGTATCAATTTCTGTCTCAAATTTTGTCACAATATAGAAAATTGAGCTAGCTTAACGTGGGCATTGGATTCATGTCATTCTGAGCCATAAATCAAACGTTACAGACGATTTAGGGTGCAAATGTCAAGTTGATCGATCAGTTAAATTGATCATTCTAAACTAATCATCGGTGCTCATTGAGTAAAGGCTTATAAATGAAGCATAATGCATGACATCACGCAGTTTGGGATAGATTGGATTACTTGGGAGCTTTGTCGTATCTATTTCTGTCTCAAATTTTGATACAATGTTAAAAATTGAGCTAGCTTAACATGGACATTAGATTCGTCTTATTATGAGATCTAAATCAAAAGTTACGCACGCTTTAGTGCGGACATGTCAAGTTGATCGCCTAGTTAAAATGATCTTTCTAAACTGATCATTGGTTCTCATTGAGAAAAGGCTTGTAAATGAAGCATAATGCATGGCATCACGCAATTTTGGCTAGATTGGATTACTTGAATACTTTTTGATATATATTTCTGTCTCAAATTGTGTCACAATATTGAAAATTAAGCTAGCTTAACGTGGGCATTGGATTCGTTTTTGTTTTAGCTCTAAAAAATAAGTTACGGGCAATTAAATGCGGACATGTCAAGTTGATCGAGCAGTTAAAGTGATCATTCTAGACTGATCATTGGTGGTTACTGAGTAAAAGTTTATAAATGAAACACAATGCATGGCATCACACAGTTCGGGATAGATATGATTACATGGACGCTTTGTTGCATCTATTTGTGTCTCAAATTTTGTTAAAAGATAGAAAATTGAGCTTGCTTAACGTGGGCATTGGATTTGTGTCATTCTGAGCTCTAAATCAAAAGTTACGGGCGATTTATTGCGGACATATCAAGTTGATCGGCCAATTAAAGTGATCATTCTAAACTGATTAATGGTGCTCATGGAGTAAAGCCTTATAAATGAAGCATAATGCATGATATCACGCAGTTCAGGATAGATTAGATTACTTGGATGCTTTGCCGTAACTATTTTTGGTCTTAAATTTTGTCACAATAAAGAAAATTGAGCTAGTTTAACGTGGGCATTCGCTTCTTGTTATTTTGAGCTCTAAATCAAAAGTTATGGACAATTTAGTGCAGACATGTCAAGTTGATCTCCTAGTTAAATTGATCACTCTAAACTGATTTAGCTAGTTTATCATGAGCATTGGATTCGGGTCAGTCTGAGCTCTAAATTAAAAGTTACGGTCGATTTAGTGCGGACATGTCAAGTTGGTCGGCTAGTTAAAGTGATCATTCTAATCTGATCATTGATGCTCATTGAGTAAAGCATATAAATGAAGCATAATGCAGGGCGTCACGCAGTTCGGGATACATTGGATTACATGGGTACTTTTTGTATCTATTTTTGTCTCAAATTTTGCCACAATATAGAAAATTGAGCTAGCTTAACGTGGGCATTGGATTTGTGATATTCTGAGCTCTAAATCAAAAGTTATGGATGAATTAGTGCAGACATATCAAGCTGATCGGCCAGTTAAAGTTATCATTATAAACTAATCATCGGTGATCATTGAATAAAGGCTTATAAATGAAGCATAATGCATGACATCACGCAGTTTTGGCAAGCTTGGATTACTTGAACGCTTTTTCGTATATATTTTGTGTGAAATTCGGTCACAATATAGAAAATTGAGCTAGCTTAACGTGGGCATTGGATTTTTGTTATTCTGAGCACTAAATCAAAAGTTTCAAACGATTTAATGTGGACATGTCAAGTTGATTGGTCAGTTAAAATGATCATTTTTAACTGATCGTTGGTGCTCATTGAGTAAGGGCTTATAAATGAAGCATAATGCATGGCATCGCACACTTCGGGATAGATTGGATTAGTTGGACACTTTGCCTTATCTATTTCTGTCTCAAATTTTGTCGCATTGTGCTAGCTTAACCTGGGAATTCGATTCGTGTCATTCTGAGCTGTAAAATATGAGTTACGGACGATAGAGTGCGGACATGTCAAATTGATCTGGCAGTTAAAGGGATTATTCTAAACTGATCATTGGTGCTCATTGAGTAAAAGTATATAAATGAAGCATAATGCATGGTATCACACAGTTTGGGGTAAATTGGATTACATGGACACTTTGTCGTATCTATTTCTGTCTCAAATTTAGACACAATATATAAAATTGAGTTAGCTTAATGTGGGCGTTGGATTCGTGTCATTCTGAGCACTAAATCAAAAGTTACGGACGATTTAGTTCGGACATGTCAACTTGATCGGCCAGTTAAAGTGATCATTCTAAACTGATCATTGGTGTTCATTGAGTAAAAGCTTATAAATGAAGCATAATGCATGATATCACGTAGTTTGGGATAGATTGGAGTCCTTAGACGTTTTGTCGTATCAATTTTTGTCTGAAATTTTGTCATAATATATAAAATTAAGCTAGCTTAACATGGGGATTGGATTCGTGTCATTCTGACCTTTAAATCAAGACAATTTAGTGCAGACATCTCAAGTTGATCGGCCAGTTAAAGTGATCATTCTAAACTGAGCATTGGTGCTCATAGAGAAAAGGCTTATGAATGAAGCATAATGCATGGTATCACGCAGTTTTGGCTATATTGGATTATTTGAAAGCTTTTTTGTATCTATTTTGTGTCAATTTTTGTCACAATATAGAAAACTGAGCTAGCTTAACGTGGACATTAGATTCGTGTTATTCGGAGCTATATATCAAAAGTTATGGACGATTTAGTGCGGACATGTCAAGTTGATCGCCTACTTAAAGTGATCATTCTAAGCTGATCAATTGTGCTCATTTAGTAAAGGGTTATGAATGAACCATAACGCATGGCATCATGCAGTTTTGGCTAGATTGGATTATTTAAACGCTTTTTTGTATCTGTTTCTAGCTCAAATTTTGTCACAACATAGAGAATTTAGCTAGCTTAACGTGGGCATTGGATTCGTAAAATTCAAAGCTCTAACTCAAAGGTTAGGGTCCATTTAGTACGGCTATGCCAAGTTGATCGGCCAGTTAAAGTGATCATTCTAAACTGATCATTGGTACTTATTGAGTAAAAGGCTTACAAATGAAGCATAATGCATGACATCACGCAGTTTGGAATAGATTGGATTCCTTGGACTCTTTGTTGTATCTATTTCTATCTCAAATTTTTTCACGATATAGAAAATTGAGCTAGCTTAACGTGGGCATTGGATTCGTGTCATTTTGAGCTATAAATCAAAAGATACAGACGATTTAGTGCATACATGTAAAGTTGATCTGCCAGATAAATTGATCATTCTAAACTGATCACTGGTACCCATTGAGTAAAAGCTTATAAATGAAGCATAATGCATGACATCACTAGTTCAGGATAGATTGGATTATTTGAACGCTTTGTGGTATCTATTTCTATCTCAAAATTTGTCACAATATAGAAAATTGAGCTACCGCACGTGGGCATTGTATTCGTGTCATTCTGAGCTCTAAATCAAAAGTTACGGACGATTTAGTGTAGACATGTCAAGTTGATGGGCCAGTTAAAGTGATCATTCTAAACTGATCATTGGTGCTCATTGATTAAAGGCTTATAAATGATGCATAATGCATGACATCACACAGCTTGGGATACATTGGATTACTTGGACGCGTTTTCGTATCTATATCTACCTCAAATTTTGTCAAAATATAGAAAATCGAGCTACCTTAACGTGGGCATTGGATTCGTGTCATTTTGAGCTCTAAATCAAAAGTTACGGACGACTTAGTGCGGACATGTCAAGTTGATCGGCCAGTTAAAGTGATCATTCTAAACTGATCATTTGCTCTCATTGAGTAAAAGCTGATAAATGAAGGATAATGCATGGCATCATGCAATTTTGGCTAGATTGGATTACTTGATTGCATTTTGTATCTATTTCTATCTCAATTTTTTTCACAACATAGAGAATTGAGCTAGCTAAACGTGGGCATTGGATTCATGTCATTCTGAGCTCTAAATCAAAAGTTAGTGACGATTTAGTGCGGACATGTAAAGTTGATCGGCCTGTTAAAGTTATCATTCTAAACTGATCATTTGTTCTCATTGAGTAAATCCTGATAAATGAAGCATAATACATGGCATCATGTAGTTTTGGTTAGATTGGATTACTTGAACGCATTTTTGTACCTATTTCTGTCTCAAATTATGTCACAACATAGAGAATTGAGCTAGTAAGGGACGATTTAGTGCGGACATCAAGTTGATCGGCCAGTTAAAGTGATCATTCTAAACTTATCATTGGTGCTCATTGAGTAAAGGCTTATAAATGAAGTATAGGCATTGGTATCACGCAGTTTGGTATAGATTTGATTAGTTGGATGCTTTGTCCTATCTAGTTTTGTCGAAAATTTTGTCACAATATAGAAAATCGAGCTAGCTTAACGTGGACATTGGATTCGTGTTATTCTGAGCTATATATCAAAAGTTACAGACGATTTAGTGCGGACATGTCAAGTTGATCGCCTACTTAAAGTGATCATTCTAAACTGATCATTTGTTCTCATTGAGTAAAGGCTTATAAATGAAGCGTAATACATGGCATCACCCAGCTCGGGATAGATTCGATTACATGTAAACTTTGTCGTATCTATTTCTGTATCAGATTTTGTCACAATATAGAAAATTGAGCTACCTTAACGTGTGCATTGAATTCGTGTCATTCTGAGCAGTAAATCAAAAGTTACAGATGATTTGGTGCAGATATATCAAGTTGATCGGCAAGTTAAAGTGATCATTCTAAACTGATCATTGGTGCTGATTGAGTAAAAGCTTATAAATGAATCATAATGCACGATATCATGTAGTTCATAATAGACTGGATTTTTTGGAAAATTTATCGTATCTATTTCTCTCCCAAATTTTGTCACAATATAGATAATTGAGCTAGTTTAACGTGACCACTGGATTCGTGTCATTTTGAGCTCTAAATCAAAAGTTATGGACGATTTAGTGCAGACATGTCAAGTTGATCGCCCAGTCAAAGTGATCATTCTTATCAAATCATTGGAGCTCATTGAGTAAGGGCTTATAAATGATGCATAATGCATGACATCATGCATTTCGGGATTGATTGGATTACTTGATCACCTTTTTGTATCTGTTTCTATCTCAAATTTTGTTACAACATATAAAATTGAGCTTGTTTAACGTGGCATTGGATTCGTGTCATTCTGACCTTTAAATCAAGACAATTTAGTGCAGACATCTCAAGTTGATCGGCCAGTTAAAGTGATCATTCTAAACTGAGCATTGGTGCTCATCGAGAAAAGGCTTATGAATGAAGCATAATGCATGGTATCATGCAGTTTTGGCTATATTGGATTATTTGAAAGCTTTTTTGTATCTATTTTGTGTCAATTTTTGTCACAATATAGAAAACTGAGCTAGCTTAACGTGGACATTAGATTCGTGTTATTCAGAGCTATATATCAAAAGTTATGGACGATTTAGTGCGGACATGTCAAGTTGATCGCCTACTTAAAGTGATCATTCTAAGCTGATCAATTGTGCTCATTTAGTCAAGGGTTATGAATGAACCATAACGCATGGCATCATGCGGT
Source organism: Pugionium cornutum (assembly GCA_018901935.1). NCBI lineage: Eukaryota > Viridiplantae > Streptophyta > Magnoliopsida > Brassicales > Brassicaceae > Pugionium > Pugionium cornutum. The sequence goes on from CM032163.1 coordinate 27,754,642, forward strand.
TTTGGCTAGATTGGATTACTTAAACGCTTTTTTGTATCTGTTTCTAGCTCAAATTTTGTCACAACATAGAGAATTTAGCTAGCTTAACGTGGGCATTGGATTCGTGAAATTCAAAGCTCTAAATCAAAGGTTAGGGTCCATTTAGTACGGCTATGCCAAGTTGATCGGCCAGTTAAAGTGATCATTCTAAACTGATCATTGGTACTTATTGAGTAAAAGGCTTACAAATGAAGCATAATGCATGACATCACGCAGTTTGGAATAGATTGGATTCCTTGGACTCTTTGTTGTATCTATTTCTATCTCAAATTTTTTCACGATATAGAAAATTGAGCTAGCTTAACGTGGGCATTGGATTCGTGTCATTTTGAGCTATAAATCAAAAGATACAGACGATTTAGTGCATACATGTAAAGTTGATCTGCCAGATAAATTGATCATTCTAAACTGATCACTGGTACCCATTGAGTAAAAGCTTATAAATGAAGCATAATGCATGACATCACTAGTTCAGGATAGATTGGATTATTTGAACGCTTTGTGGTATCTATTTCTATCTCAAAATTTGTCACAATATAGAAAATTGAGCTACCGCACGTGGGCATTGTATTCGTGTCATTCTGAGCTCTAAATCAAAAGTTACGGACGATTTAGTGTAGACATGTCAAGTTGATGGGCCAGTTAAAGTGATCATTCTAAACTGATCATTGGTGCTCATTGATTAAAGGCTTATAAATGATGCATAATGCATGACATCACACAGCTTGGGATACATTGGATTACTTGGACGCGTTTTCGTATCTATATCTACCTCAAATTTTGTCAAAATATAGAAAATCGAGCTACCTTAACGTGGGCATTGGATTCGTGTCATTTTGAGCTCTAAATCAAAAGTTACGGACGACTTAGTGCGGACATGTCAAGTTGATCGGCCAGTTAAAGTGATCATTCTAAACTGATCATTTGCTCTCATTGAGTAAAAGCTGATAAATGAAGGATAATGCATGGCATCATGCAATTTTGGCTAGATTGGATTACTTGATTGCATTTTGTATCTATTTCTATCTCAATTTTTTTCACAACATAGAGAATTGAGCTAGCTAAACGTGGGCATTGGATTCATGTCATTCTGAGCTCTAAATCAAAAGTTAGTGACGATTTAGTGCGGACATGTAAAGTTGATCGGCCTGTTAAAGTTATCATTCTAAACTGATCATTTGTTCTCATTGAGTAAATCCTGATAAATGAAGCATAATACATGGCATCATGTAGTTTTGGTTAGATTGGATTACTTGAACGCATTTTTGTACCTATTTCTGTCTCAAATTATGTCACAACATAGAGAATTGAGCTAGTAAGGGACGATTTAGTGCGGACATCAAGTTGATCGGCCAGTTAAAGTGATCATTCTAAACTTATCATTGGTGCTCATTGAGTAAAGGCTTATAAATGAAGTATAGGCATTGGTATCACGCAGTTTGGTATAGATTTGATTAGTTGGATGCTTTGTCCTATCTAGTTTTGTCGAAAATTTTGTCACAATATAGAAAATCGAGCTAGCTTAACGTGGACATTGGATTCGTGTTATTCTGAGCTATATATCAAAAGTTACAGACGATTTAGTGCGGACATGTCAAGTTGATCGCCTACTTAAAGTGATCATTCTAAACTGATCATTTGTTCTCATTGAGTAAAGGCTTATAAATGAAGCGTAATACATGGCATCACCCAGCTCGGGATAGATTCGATTACATGTAAACTTTGTCGTATCTATTTCTGTATCAGATTTTGTCACAATATAGAAAATTGAGCTACCTTAACGTGTGCATTGAATTCGTGTCATTCTGAGCAGTAAATCAAAAGTTACAGATGATTTGGTGCAGATATATCAAGTTGATCGGCAAGTTAAAGTGATCATTCTAAACTGATCATTGGTGCTGATTGAGTAAAAGCTTATAAATGAATCATAATGCACGATATCATGTAGTTCATAATAGACTGGATTTTTTGGAAAATTTATCGTATCTATTTCTCTCCCAAATTTTGTCACAATATAGATAATTGAGCTAGTTTAACGTGACCACTGGATTCGTGTCATTTTGAGCTCTAAATCAAAAGTTATGGACGATTTAGTGCAGACATGTCAAGTTGATCGCCCAGTCAAAGTGATCATTCTTATCAAATCATTGGTGCTCATTGAGTAAGGGCTTATAAATGATGCATAATGCATGACATCATGCATTTCGGGATTGATTGGATTACTTGATCACCTTTTTGTATCTGTTTCTATCTCAAATTTTGTTACAACATATAAAATTGAGCTTGTTTAACGTGGCATTGGATTCGTGTCATTCTGACCTTTAAATCAAGACAATTTAGTGCAGACATCTCAAGTTGATCGGCCAGTTAAAGTGATCATTCTAAACTGAGCATTGGTGCTCATCGAGAAAAGGCTTATGAATGAAGCATAATGCATGGTATCATGCAGTTTTGGCTATATTGGATTATTTGAAAGCTTTTTTGTATCTATTTTGTGTCAATTTTTGTCACAATATAGAAAACTGAGCTAGCTTAACGTGGACATTAGATTCGTGTTATTCGGAGCTATATATCAAAAGTTATGGACGATTTAGTGCGGACATGTCAAGTTGATCGCCTACTTAAAGTGATCATTCTAAGCTGATCAATTGTGCTCATTTAGTCAAGGGTTATGAATGAACCATAACGCATGGCATCATGCGGTTTTGGCTAGATTGGATTACTTAAACGCTTTTTTGTATCTGTTTCTAGCTCAAATTTTGTCACAACATAGAGAATTTAGCTAGCTTAACGTGGGCATTGGATTCGTGAAATTCAAAGCTCTAAATCAAAGGTTAGGGTCCATTTAGTACGGCTATGCCAAGTTGATCGGCCAGTTAAAGTGATCATTCTAAACTGATCATTGGTACTTATTGAGTAAAAGGCTTACAAATGAAGCATAATGCATGACATCACGCAGTTTGGAATAGATTGGATTCCTTGGACTCTTTGTTGTATCTATTTCTATCTCAAATTTTTTCACGATATAGAAAATTGAGCTAGCTTAACGTGGGCATTGGATTCGTGTCATTTTGAGCTATAAATCAAAAGATACAGACGATTTAGTGCATACATGTAAAGTTGATCTGCCAGATAAATTGATCATTCTAAACTGATCACTGGTACCCATTGAGTAAAAGCTTATAAATGAAGCATAATGCATGACATCACTAGTTCAGGATAGATTGGATTATTTGAACGCTTTGTGGTATCTATTTCTATCTCAAATTTTGTCACAATATAGAAAATTGAGCTACCGTACGTGGGCATTGTATTCGTGTCATTGTGAGCTCTAAATCAAAAGTTACGGACGATTTAGTGTAGACATGTCAAGTTGATGGGCCAGTTAAAGTGATCATTCTAAACTGATCATTGGTGCTCATTGATTAAAGGCTTATAAATGATGCATAATGCATGACATCACACAGCTTGGGATACATTGGATTACTTGGACGCGTTTTCGTATCTATATCTACCTCAAATTTTGTCAAAATATAGAAAATCGAGCTACCTTAACGTGGGCATTGGATTCGTGTCATTTTGAGCTCTAAATCAAAAGTTACGGACGACTTAGTGCGGACATGTCAAGTTGATCGGCCAGTTAAAGTGATCATTCTAAACTGATCATTTGCTCTCATTGAGTAAAAGCTGATAAATGAAGGATAATGCATGGCATCATGCAATTTTGGCTAGATTGGATTACTTGATTGCATTTTGTATCTATTTCTATCTCAATTTTTTTCACAACATAGAGAATTGAGCTAGCTAAACGTGGGCATTGGATTCATGTCATTCTGAGCTCTAAATCAAAAGTTAGTGACGATTTAGTGCGGACATGTAAAGTTGATCGGCCTGTTAAAGTTATCATTCTAAACTGATCATTTGTTCTCATTGAGTAAATCCTGATAAATGAAGCATAATACATGGCATCATGTAGTTTTGGTTAGATTGGATTACTTGAACGCATTTTTGTACCTATTTCTGTCTCAAATTATGTCACAACATAGAGAATTGAGCTAGTAAGGGACGATTTAGTGCGGACATCAAGTTGATCGGCCAGTTAAAGTGATCATTCTAAACTTATCATTGGTGCTCATTGAGTAAAGGCTTATAAATGAAGTATAGGCATTGGTATCACGCAGTTTGGTATAGATTTGATTAGTTGGATGCTTTGTCCTATCTAGTTTTGTCGAAAATTTTGTCACAATATAGAAAATCGAGCTAGCTTAATGTGGACATTGGATTCGTGTTACTCTGAGCTATATATCAAAAGTTACAGACGATTTAGTGCGGACATGTCAAGTTGATCGCCTACTTAAAGTGATCATTCTAAACTGATCATTTGTTCTCATTGAGTAAAGGCTTATAAATGAAGCGTAATACATGGCATCACCCAGCTTGGGATAGATTTGATTACATGTAAACTTTGTCGTATCTATTTCTGTATCAGATTTTGTCACAATATAGAAAATTGAGCTACCTTAACGTGTGCATTGAATTCGTGTCATTCTGAGCAGTAAATCAAAAGTTACAGATGATTTGGTGCAGATATATCAAGTTGATCGGCAAGTTAAAGTGATCATTCTAAACTGATCATTGGTGCTGATTGAGTAAAAGCTTATAAATGAATCATAATGCACGATATCATGTAGTTCATAATAGACTGGATTTTTTGGAAAATTTATCGTATCTATTTCTCTCCCAAATTTTGTCACAATATAGATAATTGAGCTAGTTTAACGTGACCACTGGATTCGTGTCATTTTGAGCTCTAAATCAAAAGTTATGGACGATTTAGTGCAGACATGTCAAGTTGATCGCCCAGTTAAAGTGATCATTCTTATCAAATCATTGGTGCTTATAAATGATGCATAATGCATGACATCATGCATTTCGGGATTGATTGGATTACTTGATCGCCTTTTTGTATCTGTTTCTATCTCAAATTTTGTTACAACATATAAAATTGAGCTTGTTTAACGTGGCATTGGATTCGTGTCGTTCTGAGCTCAAAATGAAAAGTTAGGGATGATTTAGTCCAGACATGTCGAGTTGATCGCCCAGTTAAAGTGATCATTCAAAACAGATAATTGGTGCTCATTGAGTAAAGGCTAATAAATGAAGCATAATGCACGATATCATGTAGTTCAGAATAGATTGGATTATTTATACAATTTATTGTATCTATTTCTCTCACAAATTTTGTCATAATATAGAAAATTGAGGTATGTTAACGTGGGGATTGGATTCCTGTCATTCTGAGCTCTAAATAAAAAGTTACGGACGATTTAGTGCAGACATGTCAAGTTGATCAGCCAGTTAAAGTGATAATTCTTAACTGATCATTGGTACTCACTGAGTAAAGGCTTATAATGATGCATAATGCATGACATCACGCAGTTCGGGATTGATTGGATTACTTGAACGCCTTTTTGAATCTATTTTTATCTCAAATTTTATCACAACATAGAGAATTGAGCTAGCTTAACGTGGGCATTGGATTTGTGTCATTCTGAGTTCTAAATAAAAAGTTAGGGATGATTTAGTGCGAAAATGTCAAGTTGATCGGCTAGTTAAAATGATCATTCCAAACTGATCATTTGTGCTCATTGAGTAAAGGCTTATAAATAATAAATATTGCATAGCATCATGCAATTTTGGCTAGATTGGATTACTTGAATGCTTTTTTGTATCTATTTCTATTTCAAATTTTGTTACAACATAGAGAATTGAGCTAGTTTAACATGTGCATTGAATTTCGTGTCATTTTAAGCTTAAAATCAAAACGTTATGGACGATTTAGTGTGGAATTGTCAAGTTGATCAGCCAGTTAAAGTGATCATTCTAAACTGATCATTGGTGCTCATTGAGTAAAGGCTTATAAATGAAGCATAATACATGGCATCACGCAGTTTTGGCTAGACTGGATTACTTGAACGCTTATTCGTATCTATGTTTGTGTCAAATTTTGTCACAATACCGAAAATTGAGCTATCTTAACGTGGGCATCAGATTCATATTATTCTGAGCTCTAAATAAAAGTTACGGACGATTTAGTGCGGACATGTCAAGTTGATCGCGTAGTTAAAGTTATCATTATAAACTGATCATTTGTGCTTTTTTGAGTAAAGGCTTACAAATGAAGCATAATGCATGGCATCACGTAGTTCGGGATAGATTGGAATATTTGGACGCTTTTCGTCCCTATTTCAGTCTCACATTTTGTCCAAAAATAGAGAATTGACTTAGCTTAACGTGGGCACTGGATTCGTGTCATTCTGAGCTCTAAATCAAAATTTAGGGACAATTTAGTGTGGACAAGTAAGTTGATCGGCCAGTTAAAGTGATCATTCTAAACTGATCATGGGTGCTCATTGAGTAAAAGCTTATAAATGAAGCATAATGCATGGCATCACGCAGTTTTGGCTAGATTGGAATACTTGATTGCTGTTTCGTATCTATTTTTGTGTTAAATTTTGTAAGAATATAGAAACTTAAGCTAACTTAACGTGGACATTGGATTCGTATTGTTCTGAGCTATAAATCAAAAGTTACAAACAATTTAGTGCGGAAATGTCAAGTTGACCGGCTAGTTAAAGTGATAATTCTTGACTGATCATTGGTGCTCATTCAGTAAATGCTTATAAATGAAGCATAATGCATGCATCACGAAGTTTGGGATAGATTGGATTACACGAACACTTTATCTTATCTATTTTCGTCTAAAATTTGGTCACAACATAGAGAATTGAGCTATCTTAACATAAGCATTGAATTCGTGTCATACTGAGCTCTAAATCAAAACTTCATGACGATTTAGTGCGGATATGTCAAGTTGATCTGCCAGTTAAAGTGATTATTCTAAACTCATCATTGGTGCTCATTGAGTGAAGGCTTATAAATGAATCATAACGGATGGCATCACGCAGTTTTGGCTAGATTGGATTACTTGAACACATTTTCGTATCTATTTTTATGTCAATATTTGTAGCAATATAGAAAATTGAGCTAGCTTAACATGTGCATTGGATTTTTGTTATTCTAAGCTCTAAATTAAAAGTTACGGACGATTTAGTCTAGACATGTCAAGTTGATCTCCTAGTTAAAGTTATCATTCTAAACTGATCATTTGTGCTCATTGAGTAAAGGCTTATAAATGAAGCATAATGCATGGCATCACACAGTTTGGGATAGATTGGATTACATGGACACTTTGTCGTATCTATTTCTATCTCAAATTTTGTTACAACATAGAGAATTGAGCTAGCTTAACGTGGGCATTGGATTCGTATAATTCTAAGCTCTAAACCAAAAGTTACGGACGATTTAGTGTGGACATGTCAAGTTGATTGGCCAGTTAAAGTGATCATTTTAAACTGATCATTGGTGATCATTGACTAAAGGCTTATAAATGAAGCATAATGCATGGAATCATGCAATTTTGGCTAGATTGGATTACTTGAACAGTTTCTCGTATATATTTTTGTGTCAAATTTGGTCAAATTATAGAAACTTGAGCTAGCTTAATGTGGGCATTGGATCCATGTTATTCTGAGCTCTAAATCAAAAGTTACAAACCATTTAATGCGGACATGTCAAGTTGATGGCCTAGTTAAGGTATCATTCTAAACTGATCATTTATACTCATTGAGTAAATGCTTATAAAAGAAGTATAATGCATCGCATCACACAGTTTGGGATTGATTGAATTACTTAAATGCCTTTTTGTATCTATTTCTATCTCAAATTTTTTCACAACATAGAGAATTGAGCTAGCTTAACATGGGCTTTGGATTCGTGTCATTCTGAGCTCTAAATCAAAAGTTAGGGAAGATTTAGTGAGTACATGTCAAGTTAATCGGCCAGTTAAACTAATCATTCTAAACTGATCATTTGTGCTCATTGAGTAGAAGCTTATAAATAAAGAATAATGCATGGCATCATGCAGTTTTGGCTAGATTGGATTACTTTAACGCTTTTTTTGTATCTATTTCTGTCTCAAATTTTGTTACAGCATAGAGAATTGAGTTGTTTAAAGTGTGCATTGGATTCGTGTCATTCTGAGCTCAAAATTAAAAGTTAGGGACAATTTAGTGCGGAAATGTCAAGTTGATCGGCCAGTTAAAGTGATCATTCTAAACTGATCATTGGTGCTCATTGAGTGAGGGCTTATAAATGAATCATAATGGATGGCATCACGCAGTTTTGGCTAGATTAGATTACTTGAACACATTTTCGTATCTATTTTGTGTCAATTTTTGTTACAATATAGAAAATTGAGCTAGCTTAACATGTGCATTGGATTTTTGTTATTCTAAGCTCTAAATTAAAAGTTACGGACGATTTAGTCCGGACGTGTCAAGTTGATCTCCTAGTTAAAGTTATCATTCTAAACTGATCATTTGTGCTCATTGAGTAAAGGCTTATAAACGAAGCATAATCCATGGCATCACACAGTTTGGGATAGATTGGATTACATGGACACTTGGTCGTATCTCAAATTTTGTTACAACTTAGAGAATTGAGCTAGCTTAACGTGGGCATTGGATTCGTGTCATTCTAAGCTCTAAACCAAAAGTTACGGACGATTTAGTGTAGACATGTCAAGTTGATCGGCCAGTTAAAGTGATCATTTTAAACTGATCATTGGTGATCATTGAGTAAAGGCTTATAAATGAAGCATAATGCATGGAATCATGCAGTTTTGGCTAGATTGGATTACTTCAACAGTTTCTCGTATCTATTTTTGTGTCAAATTTGGTCAAAATATAGAAAATTGAGCTAGCTTAACGTGGGCATTGGATCCGTGTTATTCTGAGCTCTAAATCAAAAGTTACAAACCATTTAATGCGGACATGTCAATTTGATGGCCTAGTTAAGGTATCTTTCTAAACTGATCATTTCTGCTCATTGAGTAAATACTTATAAAAGAAGTATAATGCATCGCATCACACAGTTCGGGATTGATTGGATTACTTGAACGCTTTTTTGTATCTATTTCTATCTCAAAGTTTTTCACAACATAGAGAATTGAGCTAGCTTAGCATGGGCTTTGGATTCGTGTCATTCTGAGCTCTAAATCAAAAGTTAGGGAAGATTTAGTGAGTACATGTCAAGTTAATCGGCCAGTTAAACTGATCATTTGTGCTCATTGAGTAAAAGCTTATAAATAAAGAATAATGCATGGCATCATGGAGTTTTGGCTAGATTGGATTACTTGAACGCTTTTTTTATATCTATTTCTGTCTCAAATTTTGTTACAACATAGAGAATTGAGCTAGTTTAGCGTGTGCATTGGATTCGTGTCATTCTGAGCTCAAAATCAAAAGTTAGGGACGATTTGGTGTGGAAATGTCAAGTTGATCGGCCAGTTAAAGTGATCATTCTAAACTGATCATTGGTGCTCATTGAGTAAAGGCTTTTAAATGAAGCATAATGCATGCATCACGCAGTTTTGGCTAGATTGGATTACTTGAACGCTTATTCGTATCTATTTTTGTGTCAAATGTTTGTCATAATACTGAAAATTGAGCTATCTTAACATGGGCATCTGATTCATGTTATTCAGAACTCTAAATCAAAGTTACGGACGATTTAGTGCGGACATTTGAAGTTGATTGCGTAGTTAAAATTATCATTATAAACTGACCATTTGTGCTCATTGAGTAAAGGCTTAGAAATGAAGCATAATGCATGGCATCACGCAGTCCGGGATAGATTGGAATACTTGGACGCTTTTTTGTCCCTATTTCAGTCTCACATTCTCTTCAAAAATAGAGAATTGCGTTAGCTTAACGTGGCTATTGGATTCGTGTCGTTCTGAGCTCTCAATCAAAATTAAGGGACGATTTAGTGCGGACATGTCAAGTTGATCGGCCAGTTAAAGTGATCATTCTAAATTGATCATTGGTGCTCATCGAATAAAGGCTTATAAATGAAGCATAATGCATATATGACATCACGCAGTTTTGGCTAGATTGGATTACTTGATCGCTATTTCGTATCTATTTTTGTGTTAAATTTTGTAAGAATATAGAAACTTAAGCTAGCTTAACGTGGACATTGGATTCGTATTATTCAGAGCTATAAATCAAAAGTTACGGACGATTTAGTACAGAAATGTCAAGTTGACCAGCCAGTTAAAGTGATCATTCTTAACTGATCATTGGTGCTCATTGAGTAAACGCTTATAAATGAAGCATAATGCATGGCATCACGAAGTTTGGGATAGATTGGATTACATGAAAACTTTATCTTATCTATTTTCGCCTCAAATTTTGTCACAACATAGAGAATTGAGCTAGCTGAACATGGGCTTTGAATTCGTGTCATTCTGAGCTCTAAATCAAAGTTGGTGACGATTTAGTGCAGATATGTCAAGTTGATCTGCCAGTTAAAGGGATGATTCTGAACTCATCATTGGTGCTCATTGAGTGAAGGCTTATAAATGAATCATAACGGATGGCATCACACAGTTTTGGCTGGATTGGATTACTTGAACACATTTTCGTATCTATTTTTGTGCAAATTTGTCACAATATAGAAAAATGAGCTTGCGTAACGTGAGCATTGGATTCTTGTTATTCTGAGCTCTAAATGAAAAGTTATTGAAGATTTAGAGTGGACATGTCTAGTTGATCTCCTAGTGAAAGTTATCATTCTAAACTGATCATTTGTGCTCATTGAGTAAAGGCTTATAAATGAAGCATAATGCATGGCATCACGCATTTCCGGATAGATTGGGTTACATGGACACTTTGTCATATCTATTTCTATCTCAAATTTGGTTACAACATAGAGCATTGAGCTAGCTTAACGTGGGCATTGGATTTGTGTCATTCTAAGCTCTAAATTATAAGTTACGGACGATTTAGTGCGGACATGTCAAGTTGATCGGCCAGTTAAAGTGATCATTCTGAACTAATCATTGGTGCTCATTGAGTAAATGCTTATAAATGAAGCATAATGCATGGCATCACGGAGTTTTTGCTAGATTGGATTACTTGAATGCTTTTTCCTATCTATTTCTACCTCAAATCTTGTCAAAATAGAGAAAATTGAGCTCGGTTAACGTGGGCATTGGATTCTTGTCATTCGGACCTCTAAACCAGATGTTAGGGATGATTTAGTGTGGACATGTCAAGTTGATCGGCCAGTTAAAGTGAGCCTTCTAAACTGATCATTCGTGCTCATTGAGTAAAGGCATATAAATGAATCATAATGCATGGGATCATGCAGTTTTGGCTAGATTGGATTACTTGAATGCTTTTTGTATCTATTTCTGCCTCAAATTTTGTTACAACATAGAGAATTGAGCTAGATTAACATGGGCATTGGATTCATGTCATTCTATGCTCTAAATAAAAAATAAGGGACGATTTAGTGCGGACATGTCAAGTTGATCGGCCAGTTAAAGTGATCATTTTAAACTGATCATTGGTGTTCATTTAGTAAAGGCTTATAAATGAAGCATAATGCAAGGCATCACGCAGTTATGTCTAGATTGGATTACTTGAACGCTTTTTTAATCTATTTCTGTCTCAAATATTGTCACAATATAGAAAATTGAGTTAGATTAATGTGGGCATTGGATTCGTGTCATTCTGAGCTATAAATCATAACTTACGGACGATTTAGTGCGGACATGTCAAGTTGATCGGCCAGCTAAAGTGATCATTTTTAACTGATCATTGGTGCTCATTGAGTAAAGGCTTATAAATGAAACATAATGCATGGCATCACGCAGTTTTGGCTAGATTGGATTACTTGAACGCTTTTCGTATCTATTTTGTGTCAAATTTGGTCATAATATAGAAAATAGAGCTAGCCTAATGTGGGCATTGGATTCGTGTTATTCTGAGATTTAAATCAAAACTTATGGACGATTTAATGCGGACATGTCAACTTGATCGCCTAGTTAAAGTTATCATTCTAAACTGATCATTTCTGCTCATTGAATAAAGGCTTATAAATGAAACATAATGCATTGCATCACGTAGTTCGGGATAGATTGGAGTACATGGACACTTTGTCGTATTATTTCGGTCTCAAATTTTTTCACAATATAGAAAATTGAGCTAGCTTAAAGTGGGCATTGGATTTTTGTTATTTTGAGCTCTAAATCAAAATTTAAGGACGATTTAGTTCGGACATGTCAAGTTGATCGGCCAGTTAAAGTGATCATTCTAAACTGATCATTGGTGCTCATTGAGTAAAGGCTTATAAATGATGGATAATGCATGACATCACGCAGTTCGGGATAGATTGGATTACTTGGACGATTTGTCTATCTATTGCAGTCTCAAATTTTATCACAATATAGAAAATTGAGCTAGCTTAACGTGGGCATTGGATTCGTGTCCTTCAGAGCTCGAAATCATAAGTTACGGACGATTTAGTGCGGACATGTCAAGTTGACCGGCCAGTTAAAGTGATCATTCTTAACTGATCATTGGTGCTCATTGAGTAAAGGCTTATAAATGAAGCATAATGCATGACATCACGCAGTTTGGGATAGATTGGATTTCTTGGATGCTTTGTCATATCTATTTCTGTCTCAAATTTTTTCAGAATATAGAAAATTGAGCTAGCTTAACGTGGGCACTGGATTCGTGTCATTCTGAGATATAAATCAAAAGTTAAGGACGATTTAGTGTGGATATGTCAAGCTGATCGCTTAATCAAAGTGATCATTCTAAACAGATCATTGGTGCTCATTGAGTAAAGGCTTACAAATGAAGCATAATGCATGACATCACGTAGTTAGGGATAGATTGGATTACTTGGACGCTTTATTGTATCTATTTCTGTCTCAAATTTTGTCACAATATAGAAAATTCAGCTAGTTTAATGTCGGCATTGGATTCGTGTCATTCTGAATTCTAAATCAAAAGATTCGGAGGAATTTGTGCAGACATGCCAAGGTGATCGGCCAGTTAAATGCATAATGCATGATGCATAATGCATGACATCACGCAGTTCATGATACATTGAATTACTTTGATACATTATCGTATCTAGTTCTGCGTCAAATTTTGTCATAGTATAGAAAATTTAGCTAGCTTAACGTGGGCATTGGATTCGTGTCATTCTAAGCTATAAATCAAAAGTTAGGTACAATTTTGTGCGGACATGTCAAGTTGATTGGCCAGTTAAAGTGATCATTCTAAACTGATTATTTGTGCTCATTGCGTAAAGGCTTATAAATGAAGCATAATGCATGGGATCATGCAGTTTTGGCTAGATTGGATTACTTGAATGCTTTTTATATCTATTTTTGTCTCAAATTTTCTTACAACGTAGAGAATTGAGCTAGCTTAATGTGAGCATTGGATTCGTGTCATTCTAAGCTTTAGATCAAAAGTTAGGAACGATTTAGTGCGGACATGTCAAGTTGATCGGTCAGTTAAAGTGATCATTTGTGCACATTGAGTAAAGGCTTATAAATGAAGAATAATGCATGGGCTCATGAAGTTTTGGCTAAATTGGATTACTTGAACGCTTTTTTGAATCTATTTCTGTCTCGAACTTTGTCACAATATATAAAATTGAGCTAGCTTAGCGTGGGCATTGGATTCATGTCATTCTGATCTCTAAATCAAAAGTTATGGAAAATTTATTGCGGACATGTCAAGTTGATCGCCCAGTTAAAGTGATCATTTAAAACTGATCATTGGTGCTCATTGACTAAAGGCTTACAAATGAAGCATAATGCATGATATCACACGGTTAGTGATATATTGGATTACTTGGACGCTTTGTCGTATATATTCCTGTCCCAAATGTGGTCAAAATATAGAAAATTAAGTTAGATTAATGTGGGCATTTGATTCGTGTCATTCTAAGCTCTAAATCAAAAGTTAGAGACGATTTAGTGCTGACATGTCAAGGTTATCGGCCAGTTAAAGTGATCATTCTCAACTCATCATTTGTTGTAATTGAGTAAAGGCTTATAAATGAATTATAATGCTTGGGATCATGAAACTTTGGCTATATTGGATTACTTGAATGCTTTTTTGTACATATTTCTATCTCAAATTTTGTTACAACATAGAGAATTGAGCTAGATTAATGTGGGCATTGGATTTGTGTCATTCTAAGCTCTAAATCAAAGTTAGGGACGATTTCGTGCGGACATGTCAAGTTGATCGGCCAGTTAAAAAGTGATCATTTTAAACTTATCATTGGTGCTCAATTAGTAAAGGCTTATAAACGAAGCATACTGCATGGCATCATGCATTTTTGTCTAGATTAGATTTTTTGAACATTTTTTGAATCTATTTCTCACTAAAATTTAGTCAGAATATAGAAAATTGATCTAGCTTAACGTGGGCATTGGATTCGTGTCATTCTGAGCTATAAATCAAAACCTACGGACGATTTAGTGTGGACATGTCAAGTTTATCTCTTAGTTAAAGTGATCATTATAAACAGATCATTGGTGTTCATTGAGTAAATGCTTACGAATGAAGCATAATGAATGACATCATGCAGTTAGGGATATATAGATTGGATTAATTGGACACTTTATTATATCTATTTATGTCTCAAATTATATCACAATATAGAAAATTGAGCTAGCCAAATGTGGGCATTGGATTTGTGTCATTCGAAGCTCTAAATCAAAAGTTACGGACGATTTAGTGCGATCATGTCAAGTTTATCGCACAGTTAAAGTGATCATTCTAAACTGATCATTGGTGCTCATTGAGTAAAGGCTTATAAATGATGCATAATGCATGACATCACGCAATTTGGGATACATTGAATTACTTTGATGCTTTGTCGTATCTAGTTGTGCATCAAATTTTGTCATAATATAGAAAATATAGCTAGCTTAACGTGGGCATTGGATTCGTGTCATTCTGAGCTATAAATCAAAAGTTTGGGACGGTTTAGTGCGGACATGTCAAGTTGATCGGCCAGTTAAAGTGATCATTCGAAACTGATCATTTCTGCTCATTGAGTAAAGGCTTATAAATGAATCATAATGCATGGGATCATGTAGTTTTGGCTAGATTCTATTACTTGAACGCTTTTTCGTATCTATTTCTGTCTTAAATTTTGCTACAACATAGAGAATTGAGCTAGCTTAACGTGGGCATTTGATTCGTGTCATTCTAAACTCTAAATCAAAAGTTAGGAACGATTTAGTGCGGACATGTCAAGTTGATCGGTCAGTTAAAGTGATCATTCTAAACTGATCATTTGTGCTCATTGCGTAAAGGCTTATAAATGAAGCATAATGCATGGGATCATGCAGTTTTGGCTAGATTGGATTACTTGAATGCTTTTTGTATCTTTTTCTGTCTCAAATTCTCTTACAATGTAGAGAATTGAGCTAGCTTAACGTGGGCATTTGATTCGTGTCATTCTAAACTCTAAATCAAACGTTAGGAACGATTTAGTGTGGACATGTCAAGTTGATCGGTCAGTTAAAGTGATCATTTTAAACTGATCATTTGTGCACATTGAGTAAAGGCTTATAAATGAAGAATAATGCATGGGCTGATGCAGTTTTGGCTAAATTGGATTACTTGAACGCTTTTTTGAAACTATTTCTGTCTCGAACTTTATCACAATATATAAAATTGAGCTTGCTTAACGTGGGCATTGGATTCATGTCATTCTGATCTCTAAATCAAAAGTTATGGACAATTTATTGCGGACATGTCAAGTTGATCGGCCAGTTAAAGTGATCATTTTAAACTGATCATTGGTGCTCATTGACTAAAGGCTTACAAATGAAGCATAATGCCTGACATCACACGGTTAGGGATATATTGGATTACTTGGACGCCTTGTCGTATCTATTCATGTCTCAAATTTGGTCAAAACATAGAAAATTGAGTTAGATTAACGTGGGAATTTGATTTGTGTCATTATGAGCTCTAAATCAAAAGTTAGGGACGATTTAGTGCGGACATGTCAAGTTGATCGGCCAGTTAAAGTGCTCATTCTCAACTCATCATTTGTGATAATTGGGTAAAGGCTTATAAATGAATTATAATGCATGGGATTATGAAACTTTAGCTAGATTGGATTACTTGAACGCTTTTTGTATATATTTTTGTCTCAAATTTTGTTACAACATAGAGATTTGAGCTAGATTAACGTGGGCATTGGATTTGTGTCATTTTAAGCTCTAAATCAAAGTTAGGGACGATTTTGTGCGGACATGTCAAGTTGATCGGCCAGTTAAAAAGTGAACATTTAAACTTATCGTTGGTGCTCATTTAGTAAAGGCTTATAATGAACCATAATGCATGGCATCATGCATTTTTGTCTAGATTAGATTTTCTGAACGCTTTTTTGAATCTGTTTCTCACTAAAATTTTGTTAGAATATATAAAATTGATCAAGCTTAACGTGGGCATTGGATTCGTGTCATTCTGAGCTATAAATCAAAACCTACGGACGATTTAGTGTGGACATGTCAAGTTGATCTCTTAGTTAAAGTGATCATTATAAACAGATTATTGGTGTTCATTGAGTAAATGCTTACAAATGAAGCATAATGCATGACATCATGCATTTAGGGATATATAGATCGGATTACTTGGACGCTTTATTATATCTATTTCTGTCTCAAATTTTGTCACAATATAGAAATTTGAGCTAGCCAAATGTGGGCATTGTATTCGTGTCATCTGGAGCTCTAAATCAAAAGTTGCGGACGATTTAGTACGATCATGTCAAGTTTATCGCACAGTTAAAGTGATCATTCTAAACTGATCATTGGTGCTCATTGAGTAAAGGCTTATAAATGATGCATAATGCATGACATCACGCAATTTGGGATACATTGAATTACTTTGATGCTTTGTCGTATCTAGTTGTGCATCAAATTTTTTCATAATATAGAAAATATAGTTAGCTTAACGTGGGCATTGGATTCGTGTCATTCTGAGCTATAAATCAAAAGGTTGGGACGGTTTAGTGCGGACATGTCAAGTTGATCGGCCAGTTAAAGTGATCATTCTAAATTGATCATTTCTGCTCATTGAGTAAAGGCTTATAAATGAATCATAATGGATGGGATCATGCAGTTTTGGCTAGATTCTATTACTTGAACGCTTTTTCGTATCTATTTCTGTCTTCAATTTTGTTTCAACATAGAGAATTGAGCTAGATTAACGTGGACATTGGATTCGTGTCATTCTAAGCTCTAAATCAAAAGTTATGGACGACTTCGTGTGGACATGTCAAGTTGATCGGCTAGTTAAAATGATCATTTTAAGCTGATCATTGGTGCTCATTTAGTAAAGGCTTATAAATGAAACATAATGCTTGGCATCATGCAGTTTTTTCTAAATTGGATTATTTGAACGCATTTTTGAATCTACTTCTGTCTAAAATTTTATCACAATATAGAAAATTGAGTTAGATTAACGTGAGCATTGGAGTCGTGTCATTCTGAGCTATAAATCATAAATTACGGACGATTTAATGCCGACATGTCAAGTTGAACGCCCAGTTAAAGTGATCATTTTAAACTGATCATTGGTGCTCATTGACTAAAGGCTTACAATTGAAGCATAATGCATGACATCACACAGTTAGGGATATATTGGATTACTTGGACGCTTTGTCGTATCTATTCCTGTCTCAAATTTGGTCAGAATATAGAAAATTGAGTTAGATTAACGTGGGCATTTGATTCGTGTCATTCTGAGCTCTAAATCAAAAACTAGGGACGATTTAGTGCGGACATGTCAAGGTTATCGGCCAGTTAAAGTGATCATTCTCAACTCATCATTTGTGGTAATTGAGTAAAGGCTTATAAATGAATTATAATGCGCGGGATCATGAAACTTTGGCTAGATTGGATTACTTGAATGCGTTTTTGTATATATTTCTGTCTCAAATTTTGTTACAACATAGAGAATTGAGCTAGATTAACGTGGGCATTGGATTTGTGTCATTCTAAGCTCTAAATCAAAGTTAGGGACGATTTCGTGCAGACATGTCAAGTTGATCGGCCAGTTAAAAAGTGATCATTTTAAACTTATCATTGGTGCTCATTTAGTAAAGGCTTATAAACGAAGCATAATGCATGGCATCATGCATTTTTGTCTAGATTAGATTTTTTGAACACTTTTTTGAATCTATTTCTCACTAAAATTTTGTCAGAATATAGAAAATTGATCTAGCTTAACGTGGGCATTGGATTCGTGTCATTCTGAACTATAAATCAAAACCTACAGATGATTTAGTGTGGACATCTCAAGTTTATCTCTTAGTTAAAGTGATCATTGTAAACAGATCATTGGTGTTCATTGAGTAAATGCTTACAAATGAAGCATTATAAACGAAGCATAATGCATGGCATCATGCATTTTTGTCTAGATTAGATTTTTTGAACACTTTTTTGAATCTATTTCTCACTAAAATTTTGTTAGAATATAGAAAATTGATCTAGCTTAACGTGGGCATTGGATTCGTGTCATTCTGAGCTATAAATCAAAACCTACAAACGATTTAGTGTGGACATGTCAAGTTTATCTCTTAGTTAAAGTGATCGTTATAAACAGATCATTGGTGTTCATTGAGTAAATGCTTACAAATGAAGCATAATGAATGACATCACGCAGTTAGGGATATATAGATTGGATTACTTGGACACTTTATTATATCTATTTCTGTCTCAAATTATGTCACAATATAGAAAATTGAGCTAGCTAAATGTGGGCATTGGATTTGTGTCATTCGGAGTTCTAAATCAAAAGTTACGGACGATTTAGTGCGATCATGTCAAGTTTATCGCACAGTTAAAGTGATCATTCTAAACTGATCATTGGTGCTCATTGAGTAAAGGCTTATAAATGATGCATAATGCATGACATCACGCAGTTTAGGATACATTGAATTACTTTGATGCTTTGTCGTATCTAGCCGTGCATCAAATTTTGTCTTAATATAGAAAATATAGCTAGCTTAACATGGGCATTGGATTCGTGTCATTCTGAGCTATAAATCAAAAGTTTGGGACGGCTTAGTGCAGACATATCAAGTTGATCGGCCAGTTAAAGTGATCATTCTAAACTGATCATTTCTGCTCATTTAGTAAAGGCTTATAAATGAATCATAATGCATGGGATCATGAAGTTTTGGCTAGATTCTATTACTTGAACGCTTTTTCGTATCTATTTATGTCTTAAATTTTGTTACAACATAGAGAATTGAGCTAGATTAACGTGGACATTGGATTCGTGTCATTCTAAGCTCTAAATCAAAAGTTACGGACGATTTCGTGCGGACATGTCAAGTTGATCGGCTAGTTAAAATGATCATTTTAAGCTGATCATTGGTGCTCATTTGGTAAAGGCTTATAAATGAAACATAATGCATGACATCATGCAGTTTTGTCTAAATTAGATTATTTGAACGCATTTTTGAATCTATTTCTGTCTCAAATTTTATCACAATAGAGAAAATTGAGTTAGATTAACGTGAGCATTGGATTCGTGTCATTCTGAGCCATAAATCATAAATTACGGATGATTTAATGCGGACATGTCAAGTGTATCAGCCAGTTAAAGTGATCATTCTTAACTGATCATTGGTGCTCATTGAGTAAAGGCTTACAAATGAATCATAATACATGACATCAGTCAGTTAGGGATGGATTGGATTACTTGGACGCTTTGTCGTATCTATTCCTGTCTCAAATTTTTTACAATATAGAAAATTGAGCTAGCTTAACGTGGGCATTTGATTCGTATCATTATGAGCTCTAAATCAAAAGTTTGGGACGATTTAGTGCGGACATGTCAAGTTGATCGGCCTGTTAAAGTTATCATTTTAAACTGATCATTGGTGCTCATTTAGTAAAGGCTTATAAATGAAGCATAATGCATGGGATCATGCAGTTTTGGCTAGATTGGATTACTTGAACGCCTTTTTTGTATTTATTTTTTCTCAAATTTCGTGACAAAATAGAGAATTGAGCTAGATTAACGTGGGCGTTGGATTCGTGTCATTCTAAGTTCTAAATCAAAAGTAAGGGATGATTTCGTGCGGACATGTCAACATGATCGGCCAGTTAAAAAGAGATCATTTTAACCTTATCATTAGTGCACAATTAGCAAAGGCTTATAAATGAAGCATATTTTTGTCTAGATTGGATTACTTGAACGGTTTTTTTAATCTATTTATGTATGACATTTTGTTAGAATATAGAAAATTGAGCTAGATTAACGTGGGCATTGGATTCGTGTCATTCTGAACTATAAATCAAAAGTTACGGACGATTTAGTGAGGACATGTCAAGTTGATCGCTTAGTTAAAATGATCATTCTAAACATATCATTGGTGCTCATTGACTAAAGGCTTACAAATGAAGCATAATGCATGACATCACGCAGTTAGGGATAGATTGGATTACTTGGACGCTTTATTGTATCTATTTCAGTCTCAATTT
Organism: Pugionium cornutum; assembly: GCA_018901935.1. Classification (NCBI taxonomy): domain Eukaryota; kingdom Viridiplantae; phylum Streptophyta; class Magnoliopsida; order Brassicales; family Brassicaceae; genus Pugionium; species Pugionium cornutum. The sequence goes on from CM032163.1 coordinate 27,775,142, forward strand.
TGTCACAATATAGAAAATTGAGCTAGCTTAATGTGGGCATTGGATTTGTGTCATTCGGAGCTCTAAATCAAAAGTTACGGATGATTTAGTGCGGACATGTCAAGCTGATCGCTTAGTCAAAGTGATCATTCTAAACAGATGATTGGTGCTCGTTGAGTAAAGGCTTACAAATGAAGCATAATGCATGACATCACGTAGTTAGGGATAGATTGGATTACTTGGATGCTTTATTGTATCTATTTCTAACTCAAATTTTGTCACAATATAGAAAATTGAGCTAGTCTAATGTCGGCATTGGATTCGTCTCATTCTGAGCTCTAAATCAAAAGATACGGAGGAATTTGTGCAAACATGCCAAGGTGATTGGCCAGTTAAAGTGATCATTCTAAACTGATCACTGGTGCTCATTGAGTAAAGGATATAAATGATGCATAATGCATGACATCACGCAGTTCATGATACGTTGAATTACTTTGATACATTATCGTATCTAGTTCTGCATCAAATTTTGTCATAATATAGAAAATATAGCTAGCTTAACGTGGGCATTGGATTCGTGTCATTCTAAGCTATAAATCAAAAGTTAGGTACGATTTTGTGCGGACATGTCAAGTTGATCGGCTAGTTAAAGTGATCATTCTAAACTGATCATTTGTGCTCATTGCGTAAAGGCTTATAAATGAAGCATAATGCGTGGGATCATGCAGTTTTGGCTAGATTTACTTGAATGCTTTTTATATCTATTTATGTCTCAAATTTTCTTACAACGTAGAGAATTGAGCTAGCTTAATGTGGGCATTGGATTCGTGTCATTCTAAGCTCTAAATCAAAAGTTAGGAACGATTTAGTGCGGACATGTCAAGTTGATCGGTCAGTTAAAGTGATCATTTTAAGCTCATCATTTGTGCACATTGAGTAAAGGCTTATAAATGAACAATAATGCATGGGCTCATGCAGTTTTGGCTAAATTGGATTACTTGAACTCTTTTTTTAATCTATTTCTGTCTCGAACTTTGTCACAATATATAAAATTGAACTAGCTTAGCGTGGGCATTGGATTCATGTCATTCTGATCTCTAAATCAAAAGTTATGGACAATTTATTGCGGACATGTCAAGTTGATCGCCCAGTTAAAGTGATCATTTTAAACTGATCATTGGTGCTCATTGAGTAAAGGCTTACAAATGAATCATAATACATGACATCAGTCAGTTAGGGATATATTGGATTACTTGGACGCTTTGTCGTATCTATTCCTGTCTCAAATTTTTCACAATATAGAAAATTGAGCTAGCTTAACGTGGGCATATCATTATGAGCTCTAAATCAAAAGTTAGGGACGATTTAGTGCAGACATGTCAAGTTGATCGGCCTGTTAAAGTTATCATTTTAAACTGATCATTGGTGCTCATTTAGTAAAGGCTTATAAATGAAGCATAATGCATGGGATCATGCAGTTTTGGCTAGATTGGATTACTTGAACGCCTTTTTTGTATTTATTTTTTCTCAAATTTTGTTACAAAATAGAGAATTGAGCTAGATTAACGTGGGCGTTGGATTCGTGTCATTCTAAGTTCTAAATCAAAAGTAAGGGACGATTTCGTGCGGACATGTCAACATGATCGGCCAGTTAAAAAGAGATCATTTTAAACTTATCATTAGTGCACAATTAGCAAAGGCTTATAAATGAAGCATATTTTTGTCTAGATTGGATTACTTGAACGCTTTTTTAATCTATTTATGTATGACATTTTGTTAGAATATAGAAAATTGAGCTAGATTAACGTGGGCATTGGATTCGTGTCATTCTGAACTATAAATCAAAAGTTACGGACGCTTTAGTGAGGACATGTCAAGTTGATCGCTTAGTTAAAATGATCATTCTAAACATATCATTGGTGCTCATTGAGTAAAGGCTTACAAATGAAGCATAATGCATGACATCACGCAGTTAGGGATAGATTGGATTACTTGGACGCTTTATTGTATCTATTTCAGTCTCAATTTTGTCACAATATAGAAAATTGAGCTAGCTTAATGTGGGCATTGGATTCGTGTCATTCGGAGCTCTAAATCAAAAGTTACGGATGATTTAGTGCGGACATGTCAAGCTGATCGCTTAGTCAAAGTGATCATTCTAAACAGATGATTGGTGCTCGTTGAGTAAAGGCTTACAAATGAAGCATAATGCATGACATCACGTAGTTAGGGATAGATTGGATTACTTGGATGCTTTATTGTATCTATTTCTAACTCAAATTTTGTCACAATATAGAAAATTGAGCTAGTTTAATGTCGGCATTGGATTCGTGTCATTCTGAGCTCTAAATCAAAAGATACGGAGGAATTTGTGCAAACATGCCAAGGTGATTGGCCAGTTAAAGTGATCATTCTAAACTGATCACTGGTGCTCATTGAGTAAAGGATATAAATGATGCATAATGCATGACATCACGCAGTTCATGATACGTTGAATTACTTTGATACATTATCGTATCTAGTTCTGCATCAAATTTTGTCATAATATAGAAAATTTAGCTAGCTTAACGTGGGCATTGGATTCGTGTCATTCTAAGCTATAAATCAAAAGTTAGGTACAATTTTGTGCGGACATGTCAAGTTGATTGGCCAGTTAAAGTGATCATTCTAAACTGATTATTTGTGCTCATTGCGTAAAGGCTTATAAATGAAGCATAATGCATGGGATCATGCAGTTTTGGCTAGATTGGATTACTTGAATGCTTTTTGTATCTTTTTCTGTCTCAAATTCTCTTACAATGTAGAGAATTGAGCTAGCTTAACGTGGGCATTTGATTCGTGTCATTCTAAACTCTAAATCAAAAGTTAGGAACGATTTAGTGCGGACATGTCAAGTTGATCGGTCAGTTAAAGTGATCATTTTAAGCTCATCATTTGTGCACATTGAGTAAAGGCTTATAAATGAACAATAATGCATGGGCTCATGCAGTTTTGGCTAAATTGGATTACTTGAACGCTTTTTTGAATCTATTTATGTCTCGAACTTTGTCACAATATATAAAATTGAGCTAGCTTAGCGTGGGCATTGGATTCATGTCATTCTTATCTCTAAATCAAAAGTTATGGACAATTTATTGCGGACATGTCAAGTTGATCGCCCAGTTAAAGTGATCATTTTGAACTGATCATTGGTGCTCATTGAGAAAAGGCTTACAAATGAATCATAATACATGACATCAGTCAGTTAGGGATATATTGGACTACTTGGAGGCTTTGTCGTATCTATTCCTGTCTCAAATTTTTCACAATATAGAAAGTTGAGCTAGCTTAACGTGGGCATTTGATTCGTATCATTATGAGCTCTAAATCAAAAGTTAGGGACGATTTAGTGCGGACATGTCAAGTTGATTGCCTGTTAAAGTTATCATTTTAAACTGATCATTGGTGCTCATTTAGTAAAGGCTTATAAATGAAGCATAATTCATGGGATCATGCAGTTTTGGCTAGATTGGATTACTTGAACGCCTTTTTTGTATTTATTTTTTCTCAAATTTTGTTACAAAATAGAGAATTGAGCTAGATTATCGTGGGCGTTGTTAATTCGTGTCATTCTAAGTTCTAAATCAAAAGTAAGGGACGATTTCGTGCGGACATGTCGACATGATCGGCCAGTTAAAAAGAGATCATTTTAAACCTATCATTAGTGCTCATTTAGCAAAGGCTTATAAATGAAGCATATTTTTGTCTAGATTGGATTACTTGAACGCTTTTTTAATCTATTTATGTATGAAATTTTGTTAGAATATAGAAAATTGAGCTAGATTAACGTGGGCATTGGATTCGTGTAATTCTGAACAATAAATCAAAAGTTACGGACGATTTAGTGAGGACATGTCAAGTTGATCGCTTAGTTAAAGTGATCATTCTAAACATATCATTGGTGCTCATTGAGTAAAGGCTTACAAATGAAGCATAATGCATGACATCACGCAGTTTGGGGTAGATTGGATTACTTGCAATCTTTACTGTATCTATTTCAGTCTCCATTTTGTCACAATATAAAAAATTGAGCTTGGTTAATGTGGGCATTGGATTCGTGTCATTCGGGGCTCTAAATCAAAAGTTATGGATGATTTAGTGTGATAATGTCAAGTTGATCGCCCCATCAAAGTGATCATTCTGAACTGATCATTGATGCTCATTGAGTAAATGCTTATAAATGATGCATAATGCATGACATCACGCAGTTCGGGATACATTGAATTACTTTGATGCTTTGTAAAATCTAATTCTATATCAAATTTTGTCATAATATAGAAAACTTAGCTAGCTTAACGTGGGCATTGGATTCGTGTCACTTTGAGCTATAAATCCAAAGTTACGGACGATTTAGTACGATCATGTCGTATTGATCGCCCAGTTAAAGTGAGCATTCTAAACTGATCATTGATGCTCATTGAGTAAAGGCTTATAAATTATGCATAATGCATGATATCACGCAGTTCAGAATATATTGAATTACTTGTATGATTTGTCGTATCTAGTTCTCCATCAAATATTGTCATAATATAGAAAATTAGCTAGCTTAACGTGGGCATTGGATTCGTGTCATTTTTGAGCTATAAATCATAAGTTACTGACGCTTTAGTGCGGAAATGTTACGTTGATCAGCCAGTTAAAGTGATCATTCATAAATGATCATTGGGTCTCATTGAGTAAAGGCTTATAAATGAAGCATAATGCATGGCATCATGTACTTTTGGATAGATTGTATATATGAATGCTTTTTTATATCTATTTTTGGCTCAAATTCTATCGCAATATAGAAAATTGAGCTAGCTTAACGTGGGCATTGGATTCGTGTCACTTGGAGCTCTAAATCATAAGTTGCGGACAATTTAGTGAGGACATGTCAAGTTGATCGGCCAGTTAAAGTCATCCTTCTTAACTTATCATTGGTGCTCATTGAGTAAAGGCTTATAAATGAAGCATAATGCATGGCATCACGCATTTCCGGATAGATTGGGTTACATGGACACTTTGTCATATCTATTTCTATCTCAAATTTGGTTACAACATAGAGCATTGAGCTAGCTTAACGTGGGCATTGGATTTGTGTCATTCTAAGCTCTAAATTATAAGTTACGGACGATTTAGTGCGGACATGTCAAGTTGATCGGCCAGTTAAAGTGATCATTCTAAACTGATCATTGGTGCTCATTGAGTAAAGGCTTAGAAATGAATCATAATGCATGGCATCAATCAGTTCCAGACAGATTGGATTACATGGACACTTTGTCGTATCTATTTCTGTCTCACATTTTGTCACAATATACAAAATTGAGCTAGGTTAACGTGGGCATTGGATTCGTGTCATTTTTTGCCCTAAATCAAAAGTTACGGACGATTTAGTGCAGACATGTCAAATTGATCCGCCAGTTAAAGTTATCATTCTAAACTGATCATTGGTGCTCATTGAGTGAAGGCTTATAAACGATGTATAATGCATGACATCACACAGTTAAGGATAGATTGGATTACATGAATACGTTGTCGTATCGATTTCTACCTCATATTTTGTTGCAATATAGAAAACTAAGCTACCTTAACGTGGGCATTGGATTCGTGTCATTCTGAGCTCTAAATTAAAAGTTACGAACGATTTAGTGCGATCATGTCAAGTTGATCGCCCAGTTAAAGTGATCATTCTAAACTGATCATTGGTGTTCATTGAATAAAGGCTTATAAATGATGCATAATGCATGACATCATGCAGTTCGGGATACATTGAATTAGTTGTATGATTTTCCGTATCTAATTCTCAATCAAATTTGTCATAATATAGAAAATTTATCTAGCTTAACGTGGGCACTGGATTCGTGCCATTCTGAGCTATAAATCATAAGTTACTGACGATTTAGTGCGGACATGTCAGGTTGATCAGCCAGTTAAAGTGATCATTCTTAAATGATCATTGGTGCTCATTTTGTAAAGGCTTATAAATGAAGCATAGTGCATGGCATCATGGACTTTTTGATAGATTGGATACATGAACGCTTTTTATATCTATTTTTGCTACAAATTCTGTCACGATATAGAAAATTGAGCTAGCTGAACTTCGGCATTGGATTCGTGCCACTATGAGTTTTAAATCAAAAGTTAGGCACAATTTAGTGCGGACATGTCAAGTTGATCGGTCTATTAAAGTAATCATTCTAAACTGATTTGTGTGGCTCATTGAGTAAAGGCTTATAAATCGAGTATAATGCATGGAATTACACAGTTTTTGCTAGATTGGATTACTTGAACGCTTGTTCGTATCTACTTTTGTGTCAACTTTTGTAACAATACAGAAAATAAAGCTAGCTTAACGTGGGCATTGGATTCGTGTTATTCTGAGGTCTAAATAAAAAGGTACGGACAATTTAATGCAGACATGTCAAGTTTATGGACTAGATAAAGTTCTCATTCTAAACTGATCATTTCTGCTCATTGAGTAAGGCTTATAAATGAAGCATAGTCCATGGCATCACGGAGATCGGGATAGAATGGATTACATGGACACTTTGTCATATCTATTTTTGTCTCGAATTTTGTCATAATATAGAAATTTAGCTAGCTTAATGTGGGCATTGGATTTGTGTCATTTTGTGCTCTAAATCAAAAGTTACAGATGATTTAGTGCGGACATGTCAAATTGATCCGCCAGTTAAAGTTATCATTCTAAACTGATCATTGGTGCTCATTGAGTGAAGGCTTATAAACGATGTATAATGCATGACATCACACAGTTAAGGATAGATTGGATTACATGAATACGTTGTCGTATCGATTTCTACCTCATATTTTGTTGCAATATAGAAAACTAAGCTACCTTAACGTGGGCATTGGATTCGTGTCATTCTGAGCTCTAAATCAAAAGTTACGAACGATTTAGTGCGATCATGTCAAGTTGATCGGCGAGTTAAAGTGATCATTCTTAACTGATCATTGGTGCTCATTGGGTAAAGGCTTATAAATGAAGCCATAATGCATGGAATCACGGAGTTTTGGCTAGATTGGTTACATGAAAGCAATTTTATATCTATTTCTGCCTCAAATTTGGTCACAATATAGAAAATTGAGCTAGCTTAACGTGGGCATTGGATTCGTGTCATTCTGAGCTTTATATCAAAAGTTAGCGAAGATTTTGTGCGGACATGTCAAATTGATCGGCCCGTTAAATTGATCATTCTAAACTAATCATTTGTGCTCATTGAGTAAAGGCTTATAAATGAAGCATAATGCAGTTTTGGCTAGATTGGATTACTTGAACGCTTTTTTGTATCTATTTCTGTCTCAAATTTACATCATAGAGATTTGAGCTAGCTTAACGTGGGCATTGGATTCTTGTCATTCTAAGCTCTAAATCTAAAGTTTGAGACGATTTAGTGTGGACATGTCAAGTTGATCGGCTAGTTAAAGTGATCATTTTAAACTGACCATTGGTGCTAAAGGCTTATAAATGAAGCAAAATGCATGACATCATGCAGTTTTAGCTAGATTGGATTACTTGAACACTTTTTAAAATCTATTCCTGTCTCAAATTTTCTCACAGTATTGAAAATTGAGCTAGCTTAACGTAGGTTTTGGATTCGTGTAATTCTGATCTACAAATCATAAGTTAGTGATGATTTAGTGCGGAACTGTCAAGTTGATCAGCCAGTTAAAGTGATCATTCTTAACTCATCAGTGGTGCTCATGGTGTAAAAGCTTATAAATGAATCATAATGCATGACATCACGTAGTTTTGGCTAGATTGGATTACTTGAAAACTTTTTCGTATCTATTTTGTGTCAAATTTGGTCATCATATAGAAAATTGAGCTAGCTTAACGCGGGCATTGGATTCGTGTAACTCAGAGCGCTACATCAAAAGTAAGGCACGACTTCGTGCGGACATGTCAAGTTGATCGGTCAGCTGAAGTGATCATTCTAAACTGATCATTGGTGTCATTGAGTAAAGGCTTATAAATGAATCATAATGCATGGCATCAATCAGTTCCAGACAGATTGGATTACATGGACACTTTGTCGTATCTATTTCTGTCTCACATTTTGTCACAATATACAAAATTGAGCTAGGTTAACGTGGGCATTGGATTCGTGTCATTTTTTGCCCTAAATCAAAAGTTACGGACGATTTAGTGCAGACATGTCAAATTGATCCGCCAGTTAAAGTTATCATTCTAAACTGATCATTGGTGCTCATTGAGTAAAGGCTTATAAATGATGTATAATGCATGACATCACATAGTTCAGGATAGATTGGATTACATGAATGCGTTGTCGTATCAATTTCTACCTCGTGTTGCAATATAGAAATTTGAGCTACCTTAACGTGGGCATTGTATTCGTGTCATTCTGAGCTCTAAATCAAAAGTTACGAACGATTTGTGCGGTCATGTCAAGTTGATCGGCCAGTTAAAGTGATCATTCTAAACTGATCATTGGTGCTCATTGAGTAAAGGGTTATAAATGAATCATAATGCATGGCATCAATCAGTTTTGGCTAGATTGGATTACTTGAATGCTTTTTCGTATCAATTTCTGTCTCAAATTTCGTCACAATATAGAAAATTTAGCTAGATTAACGTGGATATTGGATTCGTGTTATTCTGAGCTCTAAATCAAAAGTTACGGATGATTTAGTGCAGACATGTCAAGATGATCGGCTTGTTAAACTGATCATTCTAAACTGATCATTGGTGCTCATTGAGTTAAGGCTAATAAATGAAGCATAATGCCTGATATCACGTAGTTCGGGATAGATTGGATTACTTGGATGCTTCGTCTTATCTATATCTGTCTCAAATTTTGATATAATATCGAATTGAGCTAGATTAATATGTGCATTGGATTCGTGTCATTATGAGTTATAAATCATTAATTATGGACAATTTAGTGCGGATATGTCAAGTTTATCGGCCAGTTAATGTGATCATTCTTAACTGATCGTTGGTGCTCATTGAGTAAAGGCTTATAAATTAAGCATAATGCATCGCATCACGCAATTTTGGCTAGATTGGATTACTTGAACGCTGTTTTTTATATATTTCTGTTTCAAATTTTGTCACAATATAGAAAATTGAGCTTGCTTAACGTGGGCGTTGGATTCGTGTCATTCTGTGATATAAATCAATGTTAGGGAGGATTTAGTGTGGACGTGTCAAGTTGATCGGCCAGTTAAAGTGATCATTATAAACTGATTATTGGTGCTCATTGTGTAAAAGCTTATAAATGAAGCATAATGCATGGCATCACACAGTTCGGGATAGATTGGATTGCTTGGATGCTTTGTTTTATCTATTTTTGTCTCAAATTTTGTCACAATATAGAAAATTGAGTTAGCTTAACATGGGTGTTGCATTCGTGTCGTTCGGAGCTCTAAATCAAAAGTTTCATATGATTTGGTGCGGACATGTTCATCGGCCAGTTAAAGTGATTAGTCTAATTTGATTAAGTAAACGCTTATAAATGAAGCATAGTGCATGACATCATGCATTTCCGCATAGATTGGATTAAATGGACGCTTTGTCATATCTATTTCTGTCTCAAATTTTGTCACAATATTGAAAATTGAGCTAGCATAATGTGGGTATTGGATTCGTTTCATTATGAGTTATACAATCAAATGTTATGGACGATTTAGTGAACACATGTCAAGTTGATCGTCTAGTTAAATTGATCATTCTAAACTCATCATTGGTGCTAAACAAGTAAAGGCTTATAAATGAAGCATAATCCATGAGATCACGTAGTTTTGGATAGATTTTATTACTTGGAAGACTTGTCAAAGCAATATTAGTCTTAAATTTTTTATCACAATTTAAACAAATTGAGCTAGCAAAACGTGGGGATTGAATCCGTTTCATTCAGTGCTCTAACTCAAAAGTTACGGATAATTTAGTGCGGACATGTCAAGTTCTCGACCAGTTAAAATGACCATTCTTAACTGATAATTGGTGCTCATTGAGTAAAAGCTTATAAATGAAGCATAATACATGGCATCACGCAGTCTGGGATAGATTGGATTACAGGGACACTTTGTCGTATCTATTTATGTTTTAAATTTTTTCACAATATAGAATATTGAGCTATGTTAACGTGGGCATCGGATTCATGTAACTATTAGAAATATAATCAAAAATTACGGACGATTTAGTGCGGACATGTCAAGTTGATCGGTAGGTTAAAGTGATCATTCTAAACTGATCTTTGGTGCTCATTAAGTAAACGCTTATAAATGAAGCATAAAGCATGACATCACGCAGTTTCGGATAGATTGGATTACTTGGACGCTTTGTAAAAATCTAGTTTGATCTAAAATTTTATCACAATATAAAAAATTGAGCTAGAGTAACGTTGGCATTGGATTCATGTCATTCTTAGCTGTAAATCAAAAGTTACGAATGATTTAGTGTTGAAAGGTCAAGTTTATCGGCCAGTTAAAATGATCATCCTTATTGGATCATTGGTGCTCATTGAGTAAAGGCTTATACATGAACCATAATGCAAGGCATCACACAGTACGGGATAGATAGTATAACTTGGACGCTTTGTAGTATCTATTTCTGTCTCAAATTTTGTCACAATATAGAAAATTGAGCTAGGTTAACGGGGGCGTTGTATTTGTGTCATTCTGAGCTCTAAATCATAAGTTACAATCGATTTAGTGCGGACATGTCAAGTTGATCGGCCATTTCTAGTGATCATTCTAAACTGATCATAGGTGCTCATTAAGTAAACTCTTATAAATGAAGCATAAAGCATGGCACCACGCAGTGTCGGATAGATTGAATTACTTGGAAGCTTTGTCGTATCTTGTTCTGTATCAAATTTTGTCACAATATATAAAACAATGAGCTAGCTTAACGTGGGCATTGGACTAGTATCATTCTAAGCTCTAAATCGTAAGTTATGGACGATTTATTGTGGACAAATCAAGTTCATCGACAAGTTAAAATGATCATTCTAACTGATTATTGGTGCTCATTCAGTTAAAGCTTATAAATGAAGAATAATGCATGGCATCATGCAGTTTGGGATAGATTGGATTACTTGCACGCTTTGTCGTATACATTTCTGTGTCAAATTTTGACACATTGTATATAATTGAGCTTGATTTACGTGGGCATTGGATTTGTGTCATTCTAAGATCTAATCAAAAGTTACGGACGATTTAGTGCGACATGTAAAGTTGATCGGCCAGTTAAAGTGATAATTCTTTTGATCATTGTTTCTCATTGAGTAAAGGCTTATAAATGAAGCATAATGCATGGCATCATGCAGTTCGAGATACATTGGATTACATGGATGGTTTTTCGTATCTACTACTGTCTCAAATTCTGTCACAATCTTGATCGGCCAGTTCAAGTGATCATTTTAAACTGATCACTGGTGATCATTGATTAAACGCTTATAAATGAAACATAATGCATGGCACCACTCAGTTTGGCTAGAATGGATTACTTGAACCCTTTCTAGTATCTATTTCTGTTTTTAAAATTTGTCACAATACAGAAAATTGAGCTAGCTTAACGTGGTCATTGGATTTGTGTCATTATGAGCTATAAATCAAAAGTTATGGATGATTTAGTGCAGATATGTCAAGTTGATCGTCTAGTTAAATTGATGATTCTAAACTGATCATCGGTGCTCATTGAGTAAAGGCTTATAAATGAAGCATAATGCATGCCATCATGTAGTTTTTCATAGATTTAGTTACTTGGAGGACCAGTTGAAGCCATTTTAGTCCTAAATTTATCACAATATAAAAGATTGACCTAGCTTAACGCGGGCATTGGATTCGTGTCAAATTGATCGGCCAGTTAAAGTGATCATTCTAAACAATCATTAGTGCTCATTGAGTAAAGGCTTATAAATGAAGCATAATGCGTGACATCATACAGTTTGGGGTATATTGGATAACTTGGATGCTTTGTCGTATCTATTTCTGCATCAAATTTTGTCACAATATAGAAAATTGAGCTACCTTAACATGTGCATTTGATTCGTGTAATTCTGAGCACTAAATCAAAAGTTACGGACGAATTAGTGCGGACATGTCAAGTTGATCACCTACTTAAAGTGATCATTATAAACTGATCATTGGTGCTCATTGAGTACAAGATTATAAATGAGGCATAATGCATGACATCACGCAATTGGGGACAGATTGGATTACTTGGACGCTTTGTCGTATCTATTTCTGTCTCAAACTTTGACAAAATATAGAAAATTGAGCTAGCTTAATGTGGGCGTTGAATTCGTGTCATTGTGAGCTCTAAATCAAAAGTTACACACGATTTAATGCGGACATGTCAAGGTGATCGGCTAGTTAAAGTGATCATTCTAAACTTATCATTGGTGCTCATTGTGTAAAGGCTTATAAATGATGCATTACGCAAGGAATCACGCAGTTTTCGCTATATTGGATTACTTGAATACTTTTTGGTATCTATTTTTGTCTAATTTTTTTTCAAAATATAGAAAATTGAGCTAGCTTTACGTGGGCATTGGATTCGGGTCACTCTGAGCTCTAAATCAAAAGTTACGTACTATTTAGTGCGGGCATGTCAAGTTGATCGGCTAGGTAAAGTGATTTTTCTAAACTGATCATTGGTGCTCATTGAATAAAGGCATATGAATGAAGGACAATGTATGACATCACGCAGTTCGGGTTAGATTGGATTACATGGATGCTTTGTCGTATCTATTTCTGCCTAATATTTTTTCACAATATAGAAAATTGGTCTAGCTTAACGTAGGCATTTGGTTTGTGTCATTCGGAGCTCTAAATGAAAAGTTAAGGACGATTGAGTGTGGACATGTCAAGTTGATCGGCCAGTTAAACTGATCATTCTAAATTGATCATTGGGGCTCATTGAGTAAAGGCTTATAAATGAAGCATAATGCATGACATCACGCAGTTCGGGATAGATTGGATTACTTGGACGTTTTGTCTTATCTATTTCTGCCTCAAATTTTGCAAAATATAGAAAATTTAGCTACCTTAACATTGGCATTGGGTTCGTGTCATTCAGAGCTTCAAATCAAAAGTTACATATGATTTAGTGCGGACTATCAAGTTGGTGAGCTAGTTAAAATGATCATTCTAAACCGATCATTGGTGCTCATTAAGTAAAGGCTTATGAATGAAGCATAAAGCATGGCATCACGCAGTTTAGGATAAATATGATTACTTGGACGCTTTATCGTCTCTATGTGTGCCTCAAATTTTGCAAAATATAGAAAATTTAATGCAGACATGTCAACATGGGCATTGGATTCGTGTCATTCTGAGCTCAAAATCAAAAGTTACAGACGATTTAGTTGGTGCTCATATCAAGTTGATCGGCAGTAATATGATTATTCTAAATTGATCATTGGTGCTCATTGAGTAAAGGCTTATAAATCAAGCATAATGCATGGCATCACGTAATTTTGGATAGATTGGATTACTTAGAGGCTTTGTCGTCTATATTTCCGTCTCAAATTTTGTTAAAATATAGAAAATTTATCTAGCTTAACTTGGGCATTGGATTCGTGTTATTCTGACCTCCAAATCAAAAGTTACTGACAATCTAGTGTGGACATGTCATGTTCATCGGCTAGTTTATATGATTATTCTAAATTGATCATTGGTGCTCATTGAGTAAAGGCTTATAAATGAATCATAATGCATGACATTAAACAGTTTTGGATAGATTGGATTACTTGGACGCTTTGTCGTCTCTATTTTTGTTTCAAATTTTATTAAAATATAGAAAATTTATCTAGATTAATGTTGGCATTGGATTCGTGTCATTCGGAGCTCAAATCAAAAGTTACAGATGATTTAGTGCGGCCATATTAAATTGATCAACCAGTTAATATGATTATTTTAAACTGATCATTGCTGCTCATTGAGTAAAGGCTTATAAATGAAGCATAATGCATGTAATTACAAAATTTGGGATAGATTGGATTACTTGGACTCTTTTTTGTATCTTTTTCTCTCTCAAATTTTGTTACAATATAGAAAATTGAGCTAGCTTGTCGTGTGCATCGGATTCGTGTCATTTTGAGCTCTATTCAAAAGTTACTGACGATTTTGTGAGGACATATTAACTTGATCGGCGAGTTAATATGATCATTCTAAACTGATCATTAGTGCTCATGGAGTAAAGGCTTATAAATGGAGCATAATACATGGTATCATGCAATTTGAGATAGATTAGATTATTTGGATGCTTTACGTATCTGGTTCTATCTCAAAATCTGTAACAATATAGAAAATTGAGCTAGCTTAAGGGGGGCATTGGATTCGGGTCATTATGAGCCCTAAATCAAAAGTTACGGACGATTTAGTGCGGACCTGCCAAGTTGATCAGCCAGTTAATATGAGCATTCTAAACTGATCATTGGTGCTCATTGAGTAAAGGCTTATAAATGAAGCATAATGCATGGCATCACAGAGTTAGCGATAGATGGGATTATTTGGATGCTTTTTCGTATCTGGTTCTGTCTCAAATTTTGTAACAATATAGAAAATTGAGATAGCTTAAACTGGGCATTGAATTCGTGTAATTTTGAGGTCAAATTCAAAAGTTACAAACAATTTTAGTGCATACATGTCAAGTTGATCGGCCAATTAGTATGATTATCCTAAACTGATCCTTTGTGCTCATTGAGTAAAGGGTTATAAATGAAGCATAATGCATAGCATCACACAGTTTTTGATAGACTGGATTACTTGGATGCTTTGTCGTCTCTATTTCTATCTCAAATTTTGTTAAAATATAGAAAATTGAGCTAGTTTAACGGGGCCATTGGATTCGTGTGTTTCTGAGCTATAATTCAAAAGTTACAGACGATTTAGTGCAAACATATCAAGTTTATCAGCCAATTAATATGATCATTCTAAACTGATCACTGGGGCTCATTAACTAAAGGCTTATAATGAAGCATAATGCATGGCATTACGCAATTTGGTTGGATTATGTAGACGCTTTTTTGTATCTAGTTATATCTCAAATTTTGTAACACCATAGAAAATTGAGCTAGCTTAATGTGTGCAATGGATTCGTGTCATTCTGAGCTCAAAATCAAAAAGTTACAAACGATTTAGTACGAATATATCAAGTTGATCAGGAAGTTAATATGATTTTTCCAATCAGATCATTGATTCTCATTGAGTAAAGGCTTATAAATGAAGTATAATGTCTGACATCATACAGTTTTGGATAGATTGGATTACTTGTACGACGTGCCACCTCTATTTCTATCTCAAAATTTGTTAAAATATAGGAAATATAGCTACCTTAACGTGAGCATTGGATACATGTGTTTCGGGGTTCTAAATCAAAAGTTACATACGATTTAGTGCGGACATGTCAAGTTGATCGGCCAGTTAAAGTGATCATTCTAAACTGATCATTGGTGCTCATTAAGGAAAGGCTGCTAAATGAAGCATAAAGAATGGCATCACGCAACTAGGGATATATTGTATTACTTGGAAGATTTATCGTCTCTATTTTTGTCACAAATTTTGTAAAAATAAAGAAAATTAAGCAAGGTTAACGTGGGCATTGGATTCGTGTCATTTTTAGCTCAAAATAAAAAAAATTATGGATGATTTAGTGCGTGCATGTCAAGTTGGTAGGCTAGTTAATATGATTACTCTAAACTGATCATTGGTGCTCATTGAGTAAAGGCTTATAAATGAAGCATATTACATGGCATCACACATTTTGGGATAGATTGGATTATTTGGACGCTTTGTCGTATCTAATTATGTCTCAAATTTTGTAACAATAGAGAAAATTGAGCTAGCCTAATGTGGGCATTGGATTCGTGTAATTTTGAGCTCAAAATAAAAAGTTACGGACAATTTAGTATGGAAATGTCAAGTTGATCGGCCAATTAATATGATTATCCTAAACTGATCATTGGTACTCATTGAGTAAAGGCTTATAAATGAACATAATACATGGCATCACACAGTTTTGGATAGGTTGGATTAATTGGACTCTTTGTCGTCTCTATTTTTATCTCAAATTTTGTTAAAATATAGAAAATAGAGCAAGTTTAGCGTGGGCATTGGATTCGTGTGTTTCTGAGCTCTAAATCAAAAGTTACGGACGATTTAGTTCAAACATATCAAGTTGATCCGCCAGTTAATATGATCATTCTAAACTGATCATTGGGGCTCATTAACTAAAGGCTTATAAATGAAGCATAATGTATGGCATTACGCAATTTGGGATAGACTGTATTATTTGGACGCTTTTTCATATCTAATTATGTCTCAAATTTTGTAAAACTATAGAAAATTGAGCTAACTTAATGTGTGCATTGGATTCTTGTCATTCTGAGCTCAAAATCAAAAGTTACGGATGATTTGATGCGGATAAATCAAGTTGATCGGGAAGTTAATATGATTTTTCTAAACTGATCATTGGTTCTCATTGAGTAAAGGCTTATAAAAGAAGTATAATGTCTGGCATCATACAGTTTTGGATAGATTGGATTACTTGGACGCTGTGCCATCTCTGTTTCTATCTCAAAATTTGTTAAAACATAGGAAATTGAGCTAGCTTAACGTGGGCATTGGATTTGTATGTTTCGGAGCTCTAAATCAAAAGTGACGGACGATTTAGTGCGGATATGTAAAGCTGATTGGCCAGTTAAAGTGATCATTCTAAACTGATCATTGGTACTCATTACGGAAACGCTTCTCAATGAAACATAAAGAATGGCATCACACAACTAAGGGTATATTGGTTTACTTGAATGCTTTGTCGTCTCTATTTCTGTCACAAATTATGTCAAAATAAAGAAAATTTAGCAAGCTTAACGTGGGCATTGGATTCCTGTCATTTTTAGCTCAAAATAAAAAATTTCGGACGATTTAGTGCGGAAATTTCAAGTTGATCGGCCAGTTAATATGATCATTCTAAACTGATCATTGGTGCTCATTTAGTAAAGGCTTATAAATAAAGCATAATGCATGACATCACGCAGTTAGGGATAGATTGAATTATTTGGACGCTTTGTCGTGTCTGGTTCTGTCTCAAAATTTGTTACAATATAGAAAATTGAGCTAGATTAACGTGGGCATTGAATTCGTGCCATTGTGAGCTCAAAATCAAAAGTTACAGACGATTCAGTACGGACATATCAAGTTGATCGGCTAGTTAATATGTTTTTTCTAATCTGATCATTGGTGCGCATTGAGTAAAGAATTATAAATGAAGCATAATGCATGACATCACACAGTTTTGGATAGATTGGATTTCTTGTATGCTTTGTCGTCTCTATTTCTATCTCAAATTTTGTTAAAATATAGAAAATTAAGCTAAGCTTAACGTGTGCATTGGATTTGTGTGTTTTTGAGGTCTATATCAAAAGTTACAGACGATTTACTACGGACATGTCTAGTTGATCGGCCAGGTAAAGTCATCATTCTAAACTGATCATTGGTGCTCATTAAGTAAAGGCTTATAAATGAAGCATAAATCATGGCATCACGTAGTTTGGGATAGATATGATTGTTTGGACTCATTCTCGTATCTAGTTATATATCAAATTTTGTAGCAATAAAGAAAATTTGAGCTCGATTAACGTGGGCATTGTATTCGTCTCATTTTGAGCTCAAAATCAAAAGTTATCGACAATTTTGTGCGGACATGTCAAGTTGATCGACCAGTTAATTTGGTTTTTATAAACTGATCATTGGTGGTCATTTAGTAAATGCTTATAAATGAAGCATAATGAATGGCATCACATAGTTTTGGATAGAGAGGATTAATTGGACGCTTTATGATCTCTATTTCTATCTCAAATTTTGTTAAAATATAGAAAATTGAGCTAGCTTAATATGGGCATTGGATTCGTGTGTTTCTGAGCTCTAAATCAAAAGTTACACACACTTTAGTGCGGACATGTCAAGGTTATCGGAAAGTTCAAGTGATCATTCTAAACTGATCATTGGCGGTCATTAAGGAAAGGCTTCTAAATGAAGCATAAAGCATGGCATCACGCAACTTGTGATAGATTGGATTACTTGGATGCTTTGTTGTCTTTATTTTTGTAACAAATTTTGTCAAAATAAAGAAAATTTAGCAAGCTTAATGTGGGCATTGGATTCGTGTAATTTTAAGCTCAAAATCAAAATTATGGGATTTAGTGCGGACATGTCAAGTTGATCGGCAAGTTAATATGTTCATTCTAAACTGATCATTGGTGCTCATTGAGTAAAGACTTATAAATGAAGCATAATGCACGACTTCATACAACTTGGGATAGATTGGATTATTTGGACGCTTTGTCGTATCTATTTATGTCTCAAATTTTGTAACATTAGAGAACATTGAGCTAGCTTAACGTGGGCATTGGATTCGTGTCATTCTGAGCTCAAAATCAAAAGTTACAGATGATTTAATGCAGACATGTCAAGTTGATCGGCTAGTTAATATGATTTTTTAAACTAATCATTGTTGCTCATTGAGTAATTACTTATAAATGAAGCATAATGCATGGCATCACATATTTTTGGATAGATTGGATTATTTGGATGCTTTGTCGTCTCTATTTCTATCTCAAATTTTATTAAAATATAGAAAATTGAGCTAGTTTAACATGGGCATTGGATTCCTGTGTTTTTGAGCTCTAAATCAAAAATTACAGACGATTTAGTGTGGATATTTCAACTTGATCGGCCATTTAAAATAATCATTTTAAACTGATCATTGGTACTCATTGAGGAAAGGCTTATCAATAAAGCATAATGCATGGCATCACGCAGTTTAAAATAGATTAGACTATTTGGACGCTTTGTCGTATCTAGTTTTGTCTCAAATTTTGTAAGAATATAGAAAATTGAGTTAGCTTAACATGGGCATTGGATTCGTGTCATTCTGAGCTCAAAATCAAAAGTAACGGAAGATTTAGTGCTGAAATGTCAAGTTGATCGGCCTGTTAATATGATTTTTCTAAACTTATCATTGGTGTTCATTAAGTAAAGGCTTATAAATGAAGAATAATGCATGGCATCATACAGTTTTTGATAGATTGGATTACTTGTATCCTTTGCTGTCTATATTTCTATCTCAAATTTTGTTAAAATATAGAAAATTGAGCTAGTTTAACGTGGGCATTAGATTCGTCAGTTTATGATCTCTAAATCAAAAGTTACGGACAATTTAGTGCGGGCATGTCAACTTGATCGGCTAGTTAAAGTGACCATTCTAAACTGATCATTGGTGATCATCAATTCAAGGCTTATAAATTAAGCATAAAGCATGGTATCACGCAATTTGTGATAGATGGGATTACATGGATGCTTTGTTATCTCCATTTCTTTCTCAATTTTTTTCAAAATAAATAAAATTTAGCAAGCTTAACGTAGGCAATGGATTCGTGTCATTTTGAGTTCCAAATATAAAATTACAAACGATTAAGACCGGAAATGTCAAGGATATCGGCCAGTTAATATGATTATTCTAAACTGATCACTGGGGCTCATTAAGTAAAAGCTTATAAATGAACCATAATGCATGGCATCGCGGAGTTTGGGATAGATTGGATTGTTAGCACGCTTTTTCGTATCTAGTTATGTCTCAAATTTTAATAGAGAAAATTGAGCTAACTTAACCTGGTCATTGGATTTGTGTCATTTTGTGCTCTAAATCAAAAGTTATGGACGATTTAGTGCGTACATGTCAAATTGTTCCGCCAG
Organism: Pugionium cornutum; assembly: GCA_018901935.1. Taxonomy (NCBI): domain Eukaryota; kingdom Viridiplantae; phylum Streptophyta; class Magnoliopsida; order Brassicales; family Brassicaceae; genus Pugionium; species Pugionium cornutum. Next base: position 27,794,882 of record CM032163.1, read on the forward strand.
TTAAAGTTATCATTCTAAACTGATCATTGGTGCTAATTGAGTAAAGGCTTATAAACGATGTATAATGCATGACATCACACAGTTCAGGATAGATTGGATTACATGAATGCGTTGTCGTATCAATTTCTACCTCATATTTTGTTGCAATATAGAAAATTGAGCTACCTTAATGTGGGCATTGGATTCGTGTCATTCTGAGCTCTAAATCAAAAGTTACGAACGATTTAGTGCGATCATGTCAAGTTGATCGGCCAGTTAAAGTGATCATTCTTAACTGATCATTGGTGCTCATTGGGTAAAGGCTTATAAATGAAGCCATAATGCATGGCATCACGGAGTTTTTGGCTAGATTGGTTACATGAAAGCATTTTTATGTGTATTTCTGCCTCAATTTTGGTCACAATATAGAAAATTGAGCTAGCTTAACGTGGGCATTGGATTCGTGTCATTCTGAGCTTTATATCAAAAGTTAGCGACGATTTTGTGCAGACATGTCAAATTGATCGGCCCGTTAAATTGATCATTCTAAACTAATCATTTGTGCTCATTGAGTAAAGGCTTATAAATGAAGCATAATGCAGTTTTGGCTAGATTGGATTACTTGAACGCTTTTTTGTATCTATTTCTGTCTCAAATTTTGTTACAACATAGAGATTTGAGCTAGCTTAACGTGGGCATTGGATTCATGTCATTCTAAGCTCTAAATATAAAGTTTGAGACGATTTAGTGTGGACATGTAAAATTGATCGGCTCGTTAAAGTGATCATTTTAAACTGACATTGGTGCTAAAGGCTTATAAATGAAGCAAAATGCATGACATCATGCAGTTTTGGCTAGATTGGATTACTTGAACACTTTTTAAAATGTATTCATGTCACAAATTTTCTCACAGTATTGAAAATTGAGCTAGCTTAACGTAGGTTTTGGATTCGTGTAATTCTTATATACAAATCATAAGTTACAAACGATTTAGTGCGGAACCGTCAAGTTGATCGGCCAGTTAAAGTGATCATTCTTAACTCATCAGTGGTGCTCATGGTGTAAAGGCTTATAAATGAATCATAATACATGACATCACGTAGTTTTGGCTAGATTGGGTTACTTGAAAACTTTTTCGTATCTATTTTGTGTCAAATTTGGTCATCATATAGAAAATTGAGCTAGCTTAACGCGGGCATTGGATTCGTGTCACTCGGAGCGCTACATCAAAAGTAAGGCACGACTTAGTGCGGACATGTCAGATTGATCGGTCAGCTGAAGTGATCATTCTAAACTGATCATTGGTGCTCATTGAGTAAAGGCTTAGAAATGAATCATAATGCATGGCATCAATCAGTTCCAGACAGATTGGATTACATGGATACTTTGTCGTATCTATTTCTGTCTCACATTTTGTCACAATATAAAACATTGAGCTAGGTTAACGTGGGCATTGGATTCGTGTCATTTTGTGTGCTAAATCAAAAGTTACGGACGATTTAGTGTGGACATGTCAAATTGATCCGCCAGTTAAAGTTATCATTCTAAACTGATCATTGGTGCTCATTGAGTAAAGGCTTATAAATGATGTATAATGCATGACATCACATATTTCAGGATAGATTAGATTACATGAATGCGTTGTCGTATCAATTTCTACCTCGTATTTTGTTGCAATATAGAAAATTGAGCTACCTTAACGTGGGCATTGGATTCGTATCATTCTGAGCTCTAAATCAAAAGTTATGAACGATTTAGTGCGATCATGTCAAGTTGATCGGCCAGTTAAAGTGATCATCCTAAACTGATCATTGGTGCTCATTGGGTAAAGGCTTATAAATGAAGCCATAATGCATGGCATCACGGAGTTTTGGCTAGATTGGTTACATGAAAGCATTTTTATATGTATTTCTGCCTCAAATTTGGTCACAATATAGAAAATTGAGCTAGCTTAACGTGGGCATTGGATTCGTGTCATTCTGAGCTTTATATCAAAAGTTAGCGACGATTTTGTGTGGACATGTCAAATTGATCGACCCGTTAAATTGATCAGTCTAAACTAATCATTTGTGCTCATTGAGTAAAGGCTTACAAATGAAGCATAATGCAGTTTTGGCTAGATTGGATTACTTGAATGCTTTTTTGTATCTATTTCTGTCTCAAATTTTGTTACAACATAGAGATTTGAGCTGGCTTAACGTGGGCATTGGATTTGTGTCATTCTAAGCTCTAAATCTAAAGTTTGAGACGATTTAGTGTGGACATGTCAAGGTTATCGGCTAATTAAAGTGATCATTTTAATTTGACCATTGGTGCTAAAGGCTTATAAATGAAGCAAAATGCATGACATCATGCAGTTTTGGCTAGATTGGATTAGTTGAACACTTTTTAAAATCTATTCATGTCTCAAATTTTCTCACAGTATTGAAAATTGAGCTAGCTTAGCGTAGGTTTTGGATTCGTGTAATTCTGATATACAAATCATAAGTTACTGACGATTTAGTGCGGAACTGTCAAGTTGATCGGCCAGTTAAAGTTATCATTCTTAACTCATCAGTGGTGCTCATGGTGTAAAGGCTTATAAATGAATCATAATACATGACATCACGTAATTTTGGCTAGATTGGGTTACTTGAAAACTTTTTTCGCATCTATTTTGTGTCAAATTTGGTCATCATATAGAAAATTGAGCTAGCTTAACGCGGGCATTGGATTCGTGTCACTCGGAGCGCTACATCAAAAGTAAGGCACAACTTAGTGCGGACATGTCAAGTTGATCGGTCAGCTGAAGTGATCATTCTAAACTGATCATTGGTGCTCATTGAGTAAAGGCTTAGAAATGAATCATAATGCATGGCATCAATCAGTTCCAGACAGATTGGATTACATGGATACTTTGTCGTATCTATTTCTGTCTCACATTTTTTCACAATATAAAACATTGAGCTAGGTTAACGTGGGCATTGGATTCGTGTCATTTTGTGCTCTAAATCAAAAGTTACGGACGATTTAGTGCGGACATGTCAAATTGATCCGCCAGTTAAAGTTATCATTCTAAACTGATCATTGGGGCTCATTGAGTAAAGGCTTATAAATGATGTATAATGCATGACATCACATAGTTCAGGATAGATTATATTACATGAATGCGTTTTCGTATCAATTTCTACCTTGTATTTTGTTGCAATATAGAAAATTGAGCTACCTTAACGTGGGCATTGGATTCGTGTCATTCTGAGCTCTAAATTAAAAGTTACGAACGATTTAGTGCGATCATGTCAAGTTGATCGCCCAGTTAAAGTGATCATTCTAAACTGATCATTGGTGCTCATTGAGTAAAGGGTTATAAATGAATCATAATGCATGGCATCAACAAGTTTTGGCTAGATTGGATTACTTGAACGCTTTTTCGTATCAATTTCTGTGTCAAATTTTGTCGCAATATAGAAAATTTAGCTAGATTAACGTGGATATTGGATTCGTGTTATTCCGAGCTCTAAATCAAAAGTAACGGATGATTTAGTGCAGACATGTCAAGATGATCGGCTTGTTAAACTGATCATTCTAAACTGATCATTATAAACTGATCATTGGTGCTCATTGAGTTAAGGCTTATAAATGAAGCATAATGCATGATATCACGTAGTTCGGGATAGATTGGATTACTTGAATGCTTTGTCTTATCTATTTCTGTCTCAAATTTTGATATAATATCGAATTGAGCTAGATTAATGTGTGCATTGGATTCGTGTCATTCTGAGCTATAAATCATTAAATATGGACAATTTAGTGCGGATATGTCAAGTTTATCGGCCAGTTAAAGTGATCATTCTTAACTGATCGTTGGTGCTCATTGAGTAAAGGCTTATAAATTAAGCATAATGCATCGCATCACACAATTTTGGCTAGATTGGATTACTTGAACACTGTTCTGTATATATTTCTGTTTCAAATTGTGTCACAATATAGAAAATTTAGCTTGCTTAACGTGGGTGTTGGATTCGTGTCATTCTGTGATATAAATCAAAGTTAGGGAGGATTTAGTGTGGACATGTCAAGTTGATCGGCCAGTTAAAGTGATCATTATAAACTGATTATTGGTGCTCATTGTGTAAAGGCTTATAAATGAAGCATAATGCATGGCATCACACAGTTCGGGATAGATTGGATTGCTTGGATGCTTTGTTTTATCTATTTTTGTGTCAAATTTTGTCACAATATAGAAAATTGAGTTAGCTTAAGAAGGGCGTTGCATTCGTTTCGTTCGGAGCCCTAAATCAAAAGTTTCATATGATTTGGTGCGGACATGTTCATCGGCCAGTTAAAGTGATTAGTCTAAACTGATCAATGGTGCTGATTAAGTAAACGCTTATAAATGAAGCATAGTGCATGACATCATGCATTTCCACATAGATTGGATTAAATGGACGCTTTGTCATATCTATTTCTGTCTCAAATTTTGTCACAATATTGAAAATTGAGCTAGCATAATGCGGGTATTGGATTCGTGTCATTATGAGTTATACAATCAAATGTTATGGACGATTTAGTGAACACATGTCAAGTTGATCGTCTAGTTAAATTGATCATTCTAAACTCATCATTGGTGCTAAAAGAGTAAAGGCCTATAAATGAAGCATAATCCATGACATCACGTAATTTTGGATAGATTTTATTACTTGGAAGACTTGTCAAAGCAATATTAGTCTTAAATTTTTTATCACAATTTAAACAAATTGAGCTAGCAAAACGTGGGGATTGCGTTTCATTCAGTGCTCTAATTCAAAAGTTACGGATAATTTAGTGCGGACATGTCAAGTTCTCGACCAGTTAAAATGATCATTCTTAACTGATAATTGGTGCTCATTGAGTAAAAGCTTATAAATGAAGCATAATGCATGGCATCACGCAGTCTAGGGTAGATTGGATTACAGGGACACTTTATCGTATCTATTTATGTTTTAAATTTTTTCACAATATATAATATTGAGCTATCTTAACGTGGGCATCGGATTCATGTAATTATTAGCAATATAATCAAAAATTACGGACGATTTAGTGCGGACATGTCAAGTTGATCGGTAGGTTAAAGTGATAATTCTAAACTGATCTTTGGTGCTCATTAAGTAAACGCTTATAAATGAAGCATAAATCATGACATCACGCAGTTTCGGATAGATTGGATTACTTGGACGCTTTGTAAAAATCTAGTTTGATCTAAAATTTTATCACAATATAAAAAATTTAGCTAGAGTAACGTTGGCATTGGATTCGTGTCATTCTTAGCTGTAAATCAAAATATACGAATGATTTAATGTGGAAAGGTCAAGTTTATCGGCCAGTTAAAATGATCATCCTTATTAGATCATTGGTGCTCATTGAGTAAAGGCTTATACATGAGGCCAGAACCCAACAATATGCAAGAAAGGCCAACAAGGAAGACGTGAAATGGTATTTGAGGTGGGAGACCTCGTGTGGGTTCACTTGAGGAAAGAAAGATTTCCAGCTGAAAGGAAATCCAAACTTATGCCCAGAATTGATGGACCTTTCAAGATAGTTCAGAAGATCAGCAACAACGCCTACCAAATTGATCTTCAAGGTAAGTATAATGTGAGTTCAAGCTTCAATGTTTCTGATCTTGTGCCTTTCATTGCAGATGAACTAGATTTGAGGTCAAATCCTTTTCAATATGAGGGGGATGATACGAGCATGGAAAGCACACAAAAGGAGAAGCTCATGGCTAGGAATGAACCAGTGGAACATAAAGAATCTCTTGCACTACCAGCTGGACCATTAACCCGAGCCAAAGCCAAGAAACTCAAAGAGGCAATCAGCCGCATGCTCAACAAGGAGAATGCACAACAAATTCACTTGAGCTTGAATGGAGAAGTGCCTAAAAGCACTCTGATTTTAGTACAAGCTCAAGACAGCATACAAATGGGTATGTGATCCATTTGTACTCTTTTTCCCTTATCCAAGTTTTCTCCCATTGGGTTTTCTTGGTAAGGTTTTTAATGAGGCAAATGAATCACATTACAACCAGCCCAATTTGTTGTTTAAAATCAAAAGGAGTTCCATTAAAAATGCTCAAAATTGGCGTCATCAAAGGGGGGGAAAAGTGTCTACATTCATAGTCAAAATAAGAGTTAATGAAGTCAAGGTCTTTGGTCAAGGTCTTTGGTCAAGTCTTCCCTTGTAATTAATGTTGTAGGCTCCTCATATTTACGTCCCCTTATAGTATAAATAGGGGCTTTCAGTTGTAAACTTGATCATTCAACTTTTCAAATAAAAACAGCTTCTTTTCTTAAGTTTGAGAGTGATTCTCTTCATAATCTGATTGTTGGTGTGTAATATCCTTCAGTCAACATTTAGTAGCCTTAGTGTGTAATATCTAAGCTACTATCTTAGGTAAATCAGTAGTCTTTCCACAGCTACTGTGTGATCCTTCAATCCACAACCTTTGAACAGATTGAATTTCGATTCATTCTGTTGCAAAGCCTATCTCAACCGCATCTAGAAGTGCATTCCTTGGGAGGTTCGCATCAGGACATGTCAAGTTGATCGGCCATTTCTAGTGATCATTCTAAACTGATCATTGGTGCTCTTTAAGTAAACTCTTATAAATGAAGCATAAAGCATGGCACCACGCAGTGTCGGATCGATTGAATTATTTGGACGCTTTGTCATATCTTGTTCTGTATCAAATTTTGTCACAATATATAAAACAATGAGCTAGCTTAACGTGGGCATTGGACTAGTATCATTCTAAGCTCTAAATCGTAAGTTATGGACGATTTATTGCGGACAAATCAAGTTGATCGGCAAGTTAAAATGATCATTCTAACTGATTATTAGTGCTCATTCAGTTCAAGCTTATAAATGAAGAATAATGCATGGCATCATGCAGTTTGGGATAGATTGGATTACTTGCACGCTTCGTCGTATATATTTCTGTGTCAAATTTTGACACATTGTAGATAATTGAGCTTGATTAACCTGGGCATTGGATTCGTGTCATTCTAAGATCTAATCAAAAGTTACGGACGATTTAGTGCGACATGTAAAGTTGATCGGCCAGTTAAAGTGATAATTCTTTTGATCATTGTTTCTCATTGAGTAAAGGCTTATAAATGAAGCATAATGCATGGCATCATGCAGTTCGAGATACATTGGATTACATGGATGGTTTTTCGTATCTACTTCTGTTTCAAATTCTGTCACAATCTTGATCGGCCAGTTCAAGTGATCATTTTAAACTGATCACTGGTGATCATTGATTAAACGCTTATAAATTAAACATAATGCATGGCACCACTCATTTTGGCTAGAATGGATTACTTGAACCCTTTCTAGTATCTATTTCGGTTTTTAAATTTTGTCACAATACAGAAAATTGAGCTAGCTTAACGTGGTCATTGGATTCGTGTCATTATGAGCTATAAATCAAAAGTTATGGATGATTTAGTGCAGACATGTCAAGTTGATCGTCTAGTTAAATTGATGATTCTAAACTCATCATCGGTGCTCATTGAGTAAAGGCTTATAAATGAAGCATAATGCATGCCATCATGTAGTTTTTCATAGATTTAGTTACTTGGAGGACCAGTTGAAGCCATTTTAGTCCTACATTTTATCACAATATAAAAAATTGAGCTAGCTTAATGTGGGCATTGGATTCGTGTCAAATTGATCGGCCAGTTAAAGTGATCATTGTAAACAATCATTAGTGCTCATTGAGTAAAGGCTTATAAATGAAGCATAATGCATGACATCATGCAGTTTGGGATATATTGGATAACTTGGATGCTTTGTCGTATCTATTTCTGCATCAAATTTTGTCACAATATAGAAAATTGAGCTACCTTAACATATGCATTTGATTCGTGTAATTCTGAGCTCTAAATCAAAGTTACGGGCGAATTAGTGCGGACATGTCAAGTTGATCGCCTACTTAAAGTGATCATTATAAACTGATCATTGGTGCTCATTGAGTACAAGATCATAAATGCAGCATAATGCATGACATCACGCAATTGGGGATAGATTGGATTACTTGGACGCATTGTCGTATCTATTTCTGTCTCAAATTTCGACACAATATAGAAAATTGAGCTAGCTTAACGTGGGCGTTGAATTCGTGTCATTCTGAGCTCTAAATCAACAGTTACACACGATTTAATGCGGACATGTCAAGGTGATCGGTTAGTTATAGTGATCATTCTAAACTTATCATTGGTGCTCATTGTGTAAAGGCTTATAAATGATGCATTACGCAAGGAATTACGCAGTTTTCGCTATATTGGATTACTTGAATACTTTTTGGTATCTATTTTTTTCTAAAATTTGTTCAAAATATAGAAAATTGAGCTAGCTTAACGTGGGCATTGGATTCGGGTCACTCTGATCATTGGTGCTCATTAAGTAGAGGCTTATAAATGAAGCATAATGCATGGCATCAAGGAGTTTGGATAGATTGGATTACTTGGATGCTTTGTTGTCTCTATATCTGTCTAAAATTTTGTCAAAATATAGAAAATTGAGCTAGCTTAACATGGGCATTGGATTCGTGTCATTCTGAGCTCTAAATCAAAAGACATAAAAGATTTAGTGCGGACATGTCAAGTTTGGATAGCTGATCATTGGTGGTCATTACGTAAATGATTATAAATGAAGCATAAAGCATGCCATCAAGGAGTTTGGATAGATTGGAATACTAGGACGCTTTAGCGTCTATATTTCTGTCTCAAATTTTGTCAAAATATAGAAAATTGAGCTAGCTTACCAGGGGGATTGGATTCGTGTCATTGTATGCTCTAAATCAAAAGTTACGGACGATTTAGTGCGGACATGTCAAGTTGATCGGCCAGTTAAAGTGATCATTCTAAACTGATCATTGGTGCTCATTGAGTAAAGGCTTATAAATGAAGCATAAGGCATGGTATCACGCAGTTTGAGATAGATTAGATTACTTGGATGCTTTGTCATGTCTATTTCGGTATCAAATTTTGTTACAATATAGAGAATTGAGCTACTTAATGTGGGCATTGGATTCGTGTCATTCTGAGCTCTAAATCTAAAGTTACAAACGATTTAGTCCGTACATGTCAAGTTGCGTGACAATTTAAAGTGATCATTCTAAACTGATCACTGGTGTTGATTAAGCTAAGGCTTATGAACAAAGCATAATGCATTGCATCAAGTAGTTTGGATTGATTCGATTACTTGGACGCCATTCATCTCTATTTCTATCGCAAATTTTGTCAATATATAGAAATCTGAGCTACCTTAACGTGGGCATTGGATTCGTATCATTCTAATCTCTAAAACAAAAGTTACGGATGATTTAGTGTGGCCATGTCAAGTTGATCGGGGAGTTAAAGTGTTCATTTTAAACTGATCATTGGTGCTCATTGAGAAAAGCCTTATAAATGAAGCATAATGCACGACATCACACAGTTTTGGATAAATTAGATTACTTAGACGCTTTGTCATATCTATTTCTGTCTCAAATTTTGCCACAATATAGAAAATTTACCTAGCTCAACGTGGGCATTGGATTCATGTGCTTCTGAGCTCTAAATCAAAAGTTTCAAACGATTTATTGCGGACAAGTCAAGTTGATTGGCCAATTAAAGTGATCATTCTAAACTGATCACTGGTGGTCATTAAGTAAAGGCTTATAAATGAAGCATAAAGCACGGCATCAAGGAGATTGGAGAGATTGGATTACTTGGACGCTTTTTCGTCTCTATTTCTGTCTCAAATTTTGTAACATATAGAAAATTGAGCTAGCTTAACGTGGGCATTGTATTCGTGTCATTCTGAGCTAAAAATAAAAAGTAACGGACGATTTAGTGCGGACATGTCAAGTTGATCGGCCAGATAAAGTGATCAGTCTAAACTGATCATTGGGGCTCATTGAGTAAATGCTTATAAATGAACCATAAGACATGGCATAACGCAGTTTGGGATTACTTGGACGCTTTGTCTTATTTATTTTTGTCTCAAATTTTGTTACAATATAGAGAGTTGGGGTAGTTTAGCCTAGGCATTGGATTAATGTCATTCTGAGTTCTAAATCAATAGTTACGGACGATTTAGTGTGGACATGTCAACATGATCGGCCAGTTAAAGTGATCATTCTAAATTGATCATTGGTGCTTATTGAGTAAAGGATTATAAATGAAGCATAAGGCATGACATCACGTAGTTTAGCATAGATTGGGTTATTTGGCCGCTTTGTTGTATCTAGTTCTGTCTCATATTTTGCCACAATATAAAAAATTGAACTAACTTAATGTGTGCGTTGGATTCGTGTCATTCTAAGCTATCAATCAAAACTTATGATGATTTAGTGCATACATGACAAGTTGATTGGCTAGTTATGATCATTCTAAAATGATCATTGGTGCTCATTTAGAAAAAGCTTATAAAAAATAATGCATGGCATCGTATAAATTATTTGGACGCTTGGATTACTTGGACGCTTTGTCGTATAAATTATTGTCTCAAATTTTGTCACAGTACAGAAAATTGAGCTAGCTTAATGTGGGCATTAGATTCGTGTCATTTAAAGCTCAAAATCAAAAGTTACAGACGATTTACTGTGGACATGTCTAGTTGATTCGCCAGTTAAAGTGATCAATCTAAACTGATCATTTGTGCTCATTAAAAAAAAGGCTTATAAATGAAGCATATGCATGGCATCAAGGAGCTTGGATAGATTGGATTACTTGGACGCTTTGTCATCTCTATTTCTGTCTCAAATTTTGTCAAAATATAGAAAATTGAGCTAGCTTAATGTGGGTACAGTTCGTGTCATTCTGAGCTCAAAATTAAAAGTTACGGACGATTTAGTGCAGACATGTCAAGTTGATCGGCCAGTTAATATGATTATTCTAAACTAATCATTGGTGCTCATTGTGTAAATGCTTATAAATGAACCATAAGACATGGCATAACGCAGTTTGGGACTGATTGGATTACTTGGACGCTTTGTCTTATTTATTTTTGTCTCAAATTTTGTTACAATATATAGCACTGAGCTAGTTTAGCCTAGGCATTGGATTCATGTCATTCTGAGTTCTAAATCAAAAGTTACGGACGATTTAGTGCGGACATGTCAACTTGATCGGCCAGTTAAAGTGATCATTCTAAATTGATCATTGGTGCTTATTGAGTAAAGGATTAGAAATGAAGCATAAGGCATGACATCACGTAGTTTAGCTTAGATTTGGTTATTTGGACGCTTTGTTGTATCTAGTTCTGTCTCATATTTTGCCACAATATAACAAATTGAACTAACTTAATGTGTGCGTTGGATTCGTGTCATTCTAAACTATCAATCAAAAGTTATGATTATTTAGTGCATACATGACAAGTTGATTGGCTAGTTATGATCATTCTAAAATGATCATTGGTGCTCATTTAGAAAAAGCTTATAAAAAATAATGCATGGCATCAAGTAGTTTGGGATGGATTGGATTACTTGGATGCTTTGTCGTATAAATTTTTGTCTCAAATTTTGTCACAATACAGAAAATTGAGCTAGCTTAATGTGGGCATTAGATTCGTGTCATTTAGAGCTCTAAATCAAAAGTTACAGAATGATTTAGTGCGTACATGTCAAGTTGATCGGCCTGTTAAAGTGATCATTCTAAACTGGTCATTGTTGCTCATTGAGTAAAGGCTTATAAATAAAGCATAATATATGGCATCACACAGTTTTGGATTTATTGGATTACTTGGATGCTCTGTCTTCTACATCTTACTCAAATTTTGTCAAAATACAGAAAATTGAGTTCGCTTAACGTGGGCATTGGATTTTGTCTTTCGGAGCTCTAAGTCAAAAGTTATGGACAATTTACTGCGCACATGTCAAATTGATTGGCCAGTTAATATGATTATTATAAATTGATCATTGGTGCTCATTGAGTAAAGGATTATTAATGAAGCATAATGCATGGCATCACACATTTTGGATATATTGGATTACTTGGATACTTTGTTGTCTCTATTTCTGTCTCAAATTTTGTCTCAATATTAAAAAATTGAACTAGCTTAAAGTGGGCATTGGTTCCACGTCATTCCGAGCTATAAATCAAAAGTAATGCATGATTTAGTGCATACATGACAAGTTGATCGGCCAGTTAAAATGATCATTCTAAACTGATTAGTTGTGCTCATTTAGTAAAAGCTTATAAATGCAAAATAATGCATGGCATCACGCAATTTGGGATGAATTGGATTACTTGGATGCTTTATCATATCTATTTCTGTCTCAAATTTTGTCAGAATATAGAAAATTGAGCTAGCTTAACATGGGAACTGGATTCGTGTCATTATGAGCTTTAAATAAAAAGTTTAGGACGATTTAGTGCGGATATGCCAAGTTGATTGGCCAGTTTAAGTGATCATTCTAAACTGATTGTTGGTGCTCATTAAGAAGAGGCTTATAAATGAAGCATAATGCATGGCATCAAGGAGTTTGGTTAGATTGGATTACTTGGACGCTTTGTTGTCTCTATATCTATCTCAAATCTCGTCAAAATATAGAAAATTGAGCTAGCTTAATGTGGGCATTGGATTCGTGTCATTCTGAGCTCTAAATCAAAAGTTACAAAAGATTTAGTGCGTACATGTCAAGTTGATCGGCTAGTTAAAGTGATCATTCTCAACTGATCACTGGTGCTCATTGAGTAAAGGCTTATAAATGAAGCATAACACATGGCATCACACCAGTTGGGATAGATTGGATTACTTGGATGCTTTGTCGTATCTAGTTATGTCTCAAATTTTGTCACAATATAGAAAATTGAACTAGATTAATGTTGGCATTGGATTCGTATCATTCTAAGCTATAAATCAAAAGTTACGGATGATTTAGTGTATACATGACAAGTTAATCGGCCAATTAAAATGATCATTCTAAACTTATCATTGGTGCTCATTGAGTAAAAGCTTATAAATTAAAAATCATGCATGGCATCTAGCAATTTGGGATGGAATGGATGACTTCGACGCTTTGTCGTATCTATTTCATTCTCAAATTTTGTCACAATATTGAAATTGAGCGTGCTTAACGTGGGCATTGGATTCGTGTCATTCTGAGCTCTAAATCAAAACTTACGGACGATTTAGTGCAGACATGTCAAGTTTAGTTGCCAGTTAAAGTGATCATTCTAAACTGGTCATTGTTGCTCATTAAGTAAAGGCTTATAAATGAAGCATGAAGCATGGCATCACGCAGTTTGGCATAGATTGGACAACTTGGACGCTTTTTCGTCTCCATTTTTGTCTCATATTTTGTCAAAATATGGAAAACTGAGCTAGATTAACATGGGCATTGGATTTGTGTCATTCTAAGCTCTAAATCAAAAGTTACAAATGAGTTAGTGTAGAAAGTTGATTGGCCAGTTAAATTGATCATTCTAAACTGACCATTGCTGCCCATTAAGTAAAGACTTATAAATGAAGCATAAAGTATGGCATCACGCAGTTTAGGATTGATTGCATTACTTGGATGCTTTTTCGTCTCTATTTTTGTTTCAAATTTTGACACAATATAGAAAATTGAGATGGCTTAGCATAGGTATTGGATTCGTGTCAGTCCGAGCTCTAAATCACAAGATACAAAAGATTTGGTGCAGAAAAGTCAAGTTGATCGGCCAATTAAAGTGATCAATCTAAAGATATCATTGGTGCTCATTAAGTAAAGACTTATAAATGAAACATAATGCATGGCATCAATCAGTTTGGATAGATTGGATTACGTGGATGTTTCTCGTTCTTATTTCTCTCTCAAATTTTGTCATATAGAAAATTGAGCTAGATTAATGTGGGCATTTTATTCATGTCATTCTAAGTTATAAATCAAAAGTTATGGACGATTTAGTGAAGACATGACCAGTTGATTGGGCAGTTAAAATGATGATTTAAACTGATCGTTGGTGGCCATTAAGTAAAAGCTTAATAATGAAAAATAATGCATGGCATCAGACAGTTTGGGATGGATTGGATTACTTGGAGGCTTTGTCGTATCTCTTTCTATCTCAAATATGTCACACTATAGAAAATTGAGCTAGCTTAACGTGGGCATTGGATTCCTGTAATTCTGCGCTCTAAATCAAAAGTTACAGAAAATTTAGTGCAGATATTCCAAGGTTATCGACAAGTTAAAGTGATCATTCTAAAATGATCATTGGTGCTCATTAAGTAAAGCCTTATAAATGAGGCATAATGCATGCCATCAATGAGTTTGGATAGATTAGATTACTTGGAAGCTTTTTCGTCTCTATTTCTGTCTAAAAGTTTGTCAAAATATTGAAAATTGAGCTAGGTTAACGTGGGCATTGGATTCGTGTCAATCTAAGCTTTAAATCAAAAGTTACAAATGATTTATTGCGGACACGTCAAGTTGAACGACCAGTTAATATGATTATTCTAAACTGATCATTGGTGCTTATTTAGTAACGACTTATAACTAAAGCATAATGTATGGTATCACATAGTTTGGGATAGATTGGATTACTTGGGCGCTTTATGGTCTCTACTTTTGTCTCAAATTTTGTCAAAATTTCGATAATTTATCTAGCTTAACAAGGCACTGGACTCGTGATATTCGGAGCTTAAAATCAAAAGTTATGGACGATTTATTGCGTACATGTCAAGTGATCTGCGAGTTAAAATGATTATACTAAAATGATCATTGGTCCTCATTAAGTAAAGGCTTATAAATGAAGCATAATATATGGCATCAAGGAGTTTGGATATATTGTATTACTTGCACGCTTTGTTGTCTCTATTTCTGTCTCAAATTTTGTTACAATATAAAAAATTGAGCTAGCTTAACGTGGGCATTGGATTCATATCATTCCCAGCTCAAAATAATAAGTTATGGACGATTTAGTGTGGACATGTCAAATTGAGTGGCTAGTTAAAGTTAACATTCTAAATTGATGATTGGTGTTGATTAAGCTAAGGCTTATAAATGAAGCATAATGCATGACATCAAGTAGTTTGGATAGATTGGATTACTTGGACTGTTTGTCGTCTCTTCTGTCTCGAATTTTGTCAAAATATTGCAAATTGAGCTAGCTTAATGTGGGTATTGGATTCGTGTCATTCTTAGCTCTAAATCAAAAGTTACAAACGATTTAGTGTTGACATGTCAAGTTGATTGGCCAGTTAAAGTGATCATTCTAAACTGGTCATTGGTGCTATTGAGTAAAGGCTTATAAATGAAGCATACGCCATGGCATCACGCAGTTTGGGATACATTAGATTATTTGGAGGCTTTGTCGTACCTAGTTATGTCTCAAATTTTGTAACAATATAGAAAATTGAACTAGCTTAATGTGGGCATTGGATTCGTGTAATTTTGATCTATAAATCAAATGTTATTGATTTTGTGGAGACATGACAAGTTGATCGGCCAGTTAAAATGATCATTCTAAACTGATTGGTGCTAATTTAGTAAAATATTGAAAAATAATGCATGGCATCACGTAGTTTGGGATGGATTGGATTACTTCCACGCTTTGTCGTATCTATTTCTGTCTCAAATTTTTTCATAATACAGAAAATATATCATGCTTAACGTGGGCATTGGATTCGTGTAATTATGAGCTTTAAATTAAAAGTTACAAACGATTTAGTGTGGACATGTCGAGTTGATTGGCCAGTTGAAGTGATCATTCTAAGCTCATCTTTGGTGCTCGTTAAGTAAATACTTATAAATGAAGCATCATCAAGGAGTTGGTATAGATTGGATTACTTGAACGCTTTGTTGTCTCTATTTTTGTCACAAATTTTATCAAGATATCAAAAATTGAGCTACCTTAATGTGGGCATTCGATTCGTGTCATTCTGGGCTCTAAATCAAAAGTTACGGACGATTTAGTGCAGACATGTCAAGTTGACCAGCCAGTTAAAAATAATTATAAACTGGTCATTGGTGTTCATTGAGTAAAGGCTGATAAATGAAGCGTAATGTATGGCATCACACAGTTTGGATAGATTAGATTTATTGTACGCGTTCTCGTGTCTACTTTTGTGTATAATATAGAAAATTGAGCTAGCTTAACATGTGCATTGGATTCGTGTGTTTCAGTGCTTTAAATAAAAAATTACAAACGATTTTGTGCAGACATGTCAAGTTGATCGGCCAGTTAAAGTGATCATTCTAACCTGATCATTGGTGGTCATTAAGTAAATGATTATAAATGAAGCATAAAGCATGCCATCAAGGAGTTTGGATAGATTGGATTACTAGGATGCTTTAGCGTCTGTATTTCTGTCTCAAATTTTTTCAAAATATAGAAAATTGAGCTAGCTTACCGTGGGGATTGGATTTGTGTCATTGTATGCTCTGAATCAAAAGTTACGGACGATTTAGTGTGGACATGTCAAGTTTATCGGCCAGTTAAAGTGATCATTCTAAACTGATCATTGGTGCTCATTGAGTAAAGGCTTATAAATGAAGCATAAGGCATGGCATCACGCAGTTTGGGATAGATTAGATTACTTGGACGCTTTGTCATGTCTATTTCGGTATCAAATTTTGTTACAATATAGAGAATTGAGCTAGCTTAACGTGGGCATTGGATTCGTGTCATTTTGAGGTCTAAATCAAAAGTTACAGACGATTTAGTACGTACATGTCAAGTTGCGTGACAATTTAAAGTGATCATTCTAAACTGATCATTGGTGCTGATTAAGCTAAGGCTTATGAACAAAGCATAATGCATTCATCAAGCAGTTTGGATTGATTCGATTACTTGGACGCTTTTTCATCTCTATTTATATCTCAAATTTTTTCAAAATATAGAAAATTGAGCTACCTTAACGTGCGCATTGGATTCGTATCATTCTAAGCTCTAAATATAAAGTTACGGACGATTTAGTGCGGACATGTCGAGTTGATTGGGGAGTTAAAGTGGTCATTTTAAACTGATCATTGGTGCTCATTGAGAAAAGGCTTATAAATGAATCATAATGCACGACATCACACAGTTTTTGGATAAATTAGATTAGTTAGATGCTTTGTCATATCTATTTCTGTCTCAAATTTTGCCACAATATAGAAAATTTAGCTAGCTCAACGTAGGCATTGGATTCATGTGCTTCTGAGCTCTAAATCAAAAGTTACAAACAATTTATGGCGGACAAGTCAAGTTGATCGGCCAGTTAAAGTGATCATTCTAAACTGATCATTGGTGGTCATTAACTAAAGGCTTATAAATGAAGCGTAAAGCACGGCATCAAGGAGATTGGAGAGATTGGATTACTTGGACGCTTTTTCGTCTCTATTTTTGTCTCAAATTTTGCAACATATAGAAAATTGAGCTAGCTTAACGTGGATATTGTATTCGTGTCATTCTGAGCTAAAAATAAAAAGTAACAGACGATTTAGTGCGGACATGTCAAGTTGATCGGCCAGTTAAAGTGATCAGTCTAAACTGATCATCGGTGCTCAATGAGTAAATGTTTATAAATGAACCATAAGACATGGCATAATGCAGTTTGGGACTGATTGGATTACTTGGACGCTTTGTCTTTTTTATTTTTGTCTCAAATTTTGTTACAATATAGAGAATTGAGCTAGCTTAACATGGACATTAGATTCATGTCATTTTGAGCTCTAAATCAAAAGTTATGGACAATTTAGTGCGGACATGTCAAGTTGATCGCCCAGTTAAAGTGATCATTCTAAATTGATCATTGGTGCTCATTGAGTAAAGTATTATAAATGAAGCATAAGGCATGACATCACCCAGTTTCGCATAGATTGGATTACTTGGACGCTTTGTCGTATCTAGTTATGTCTGATATTTTGCCACAATATAAAAAATTGAACTAACTTAATGTGTGCGTTGGATTCGTGTCATTCTAAGCTATCAATCAAAAGTTATGATGATTTAGTGCATACATGACATGTTGATTGGCTAGTTATGATCATTCTAAAATGATCATTGGTGCTCAATTAGAAAAAGCTTATAAAAAATAATGCATGGCATCAAGTAGTTTGGGATGGATTGGATTACTTGGATGCTTTGTCGTATAAAATTTTGTCTCAAATTTTGTCACAATACAGAAAATTGAGCTAGCTTAATGTGGGCATTAGATTCGTGTCATTTAGAGCTCTAAATCAAAAGTTACAGACGATTTAGTATGGACATGTCTAGTTGATTTGCCAGTTAAGGTGATCATTCTAAACTGATAATTGGTGCTCATTAAGTAAAGGCTTATAAATGAAGCATATGCATGGCATCAAGGAGCTTGGACAGATTGGATTACTTGGACCCTTTGTTGTCTCTATTTCTGTCTCAAATTTTGTCAAAATATAGAAAATTGAGGTAGTTTAACGTGGGTACGGTATTCGTGTCATTCGGAGCTCGAAATTAAAAGTTACTAACGATTTAGTGCGGACATGTCAAGCTGACCGGCCCGTTATTATGATTATTCGAAACTAATCATTGGTGCTCATTGAGTAAATGCTTATAAATGAAGCATAATGCATGACATCACACAGTTTTGGATAGATTGGATTACTTGGACGCTTTTTCGTATCTATTTCTGTCTCAAGTTTTGTTACAATATAGAAAATTGAGCTAGCCTAACGTCGGCATTGGATTCGTGTTATTCTGAATTCTAAATCAAAAATTACGGACGATTTTGTGCGTACATGTCAAGTTGATTGGCATGTTAAAGTGATCATTCTAAACTGGTCGTTGGTGCTCATTGAGTTAACGCTTATAAATAAATCATAATGCATTGTATCACACAGTTTTGGATATATTGGATTACTTTGAAGCTTTGTCTTTTCTATATCTGTCTCAAATTTTCTCAAATTATAGAAAATTGAGTTATCATAACGTGGGCATTGGATTCGTGTCATTTGGAGCTCTAAATCAAAAGTTACGGACGATTTACTGCTCATATGTCAAGTTGATTGGCCAGTTAATATGATTATTATAAATTGATCATTGGTGCTCATTGAGTAAAGGCTTATTTAGGAAGCATAGTGCATGGCATCACATAATTTTGGATATATTGGATTACTTGAGTGCTTTGTTGTCTCTATTTCTGTCTCAAATTTTGTCACAATATTAGAAAATTGAACTAGCTTAAAGTGGGCATGGGGTTCGTGTCATTCCAAGCTATGAATCAAAAGTAATGCACGATTTTAGTTCAGACATGATAAGTTGATCGGCCAGTTAAAATGATCATTCTAAACTGATCATTTGTGCTCATTTACTAAAAGCTTATAAATGCAAAATAATGCATGGCATCACACAATTTGGGATGAATTGGATTACTTGGACGCTTTGTCATATCTATTTCTGTGTCAAAATTTTGTTAGAATATAGAAAATTGAGCTAGCTTAACGTAGGCATTGGATTCGTGTTATTATGAGCTCTAAATCAAAAGTTTAGTACAATTTAGTGGGGATATGTCAAGTTGATTGGCCAGTTTAAGTGATCATTCTAAACTGATCATTGGTGCTCATTAAGTAGAGGCTTATAAATGAAACATAATGCATGGCATCAAGGAGTTCGGGTAGATTGGATTACTTGGATGCTTTTTTGTCTCTATATCTGTCTCAAATTTTGTCAAAATATAGAAAATTGAGCTAGCTTAACATGGGCATTGGATTCGTGTCATTCTGAGCTCTAAATCAAAAGTTATAAACGATTAAGTGCGGACATGTCAAGTTGATCGGCCAGTTAAAGTTATCATTCTTAACTGATCACTGGTGCTCATTCAGTAAAGGCTTATAAATGAAGCATAATGCATGGCATTACACACGTTGGGATAGATTGGATTACTTGGATGCTTTTTCGTATCTAGTTATGTCTCAAATTTTGTCACAATATAGAAAATTGAACTAACTTAATGTGGGCATTCGAT
Organism: Pugionium cornutum; assembly: GCA_018901935.1. Classification (NCBI taxonomy): domain Eukaryota; kingdom Viridiplantae; phylum Streptophyta; class Magnoliopsida; order Brassicales; family Brassicaceae; genus Pugionium; species Pugionium cornutum. The sequence goes on from CM032163.1 coordinate 27,814,772, forward strand.
TCGTCTCATTCTAAGCTATAAATCAAAAGTTACAGACGATTTATTGCAGACATTACAAGTTGATCGGCCAGTTAAAATGTAATGCATGGCATCACACAATTTGGGATGGATTGGATGACTTCGACGCTTTGTCGTATCTATTTCAATCTCAAGTTTTGTCGTAATATAGAAAATTAAACTAGCTTAAAGTGGGCATTGGGTTCGTGTCATTCCAAGCTATAAATCAAAAGTAATGCACGATTTTAGTGCAGACATGACAAGTTGATCGGCCAGTTAAAATGATCATTCTAAACTGATCATTTGTGCTCATTTAGTAAAAGCTTATAAATGCAAAATAATGCATGGCATCACGCAATTTGGGATGAATTGGATTACTTGGACGCTTTGTCATATCTATTTCTGTCTCAAATTTTGTTAGAATATAGCAAATTGAGCTAGCTTAACGTAGGCATTGGATTCGTGTCATTATGAGCTCTAAATCAAAAGTTTAGTACAATTTAGTGCGGATATGTCAAGTTGATTGGCCAGTTTAAGTGATCATTCTAAATTGATCATTGGTGCTCATTAAGTAGAGGCTTATAAATGAAGCATAATGCATGGCATCAAGGAGTTTGGATAGATTGGATTACTTGGATGCTTTGTTGTCTCTATATCTGTCTAAAATTTTGTAAAAATATAGAAAATTGAGCTAGCTTAACATGGGCATTGGATTCGTGTCATTCTGAGCTCTAAATCAAAAGACATAAACGATTTAGTGCGGACATGTCAAGTTTGGATAGCTGATCATTGGTGGTCATTACGTAAATGATTATAAATGAAGCATAAAGCATGCCATCAAGGAGTTTGGATAGATTGGAATACTAGGACGCTTTAGTGTCTGTATTTCTGTCTCAAATTTTGTCAAAATATAGAAAATTGAGCTAGCTTACCGGGGGGATTGGATTCATGTCATTGTATGCTCTAAATCAAAAGTTACGGACGATTTAGTGCGGACATATCAAGTTGATCGGCCAGTTAAAGTGATCATTCTAAACTGATCATTGGTGCTCATTGAGTAAAGGCTTATAAATGAAGCATAAGGCATGGTATCACGCAGTTTGAGATAGAATAGATTACTTGGACGCTTTGTCATGTCTATTTCGGTATCAAATTTTGTTACAATATAGAGAATTGAGCTACTTAATGTGGGCATTGGATTCGTGTCATTCCGAGCTCTAAATCAAAGGTTACAAACGATTTAGTCCGTACATGTCATGTTGCGTGACAATTTAAAGTGATCATTCTAAACTGATCACTGGTGCTGATTAAGCTAAGGCTTATGAACAAAGCATAATGCATTGCATCAAGCAGTTTGGATTGATTCGATTACTTGGACGCCATTCATCTCTATTTCTATCGCAAATTTTGTCAATATATAGAAATTTGAGCTACCTTAACGTGGGCATTGGATTCGTATCATTCTAATCTCTAAAACAAAAGTTACGGATTATTTAGTGTGGACATGTCAAGTTGATCGGGGAGTTAAAGTGTTCATTTTAAACTGATCATTGGTGCTCATTGAGAAAAGGCTTATAAATGAAGCATAATGCACGACATCACACAGTTTTGGATAAATTAGATTACTTAGACGCTTTGTCATATCTATTTCTGTCTCAAATTTTGCCACAATATAGAAAATTTACCTAGCTCAACGTGGGCATTGGATTCATGTGCTTCTGAGCTCTAAATCAAAAGTTTCAAACGATTTATTGCGGACAAGTCAAGTTGATCGGCCAATTAAAGTGATCATTCTAAACTGATCACTGGTGGTCATTAAGTAAAGGCTTATAAATGAAGCATAAAGCACGGCATCAAGGAGATTGGAGAGATTGGATTACTTGGACGCTTTTTCGTCTCAATTTCTGTCTCAAATTTTGCAACATATAGAAAATTGAGCTAGCTTAACGTGGGCATTGTATTCGTGTCATTCTGGGTTAAAAATAAAAAGTAACGGACGATTTAGTGCGGACATGTCAAGTTGATCGGCCAGATAAAGTGATCAGTCTAAACTGATCATCGGTGCTCATTGAGTAAATGCTTATAAATGAACCATAAGACATGGCATAACGCAGTTTGGGATTACTTGGACGCTTTGTCTTATTTATTTTTGTCTCAAATTTTGTTACAATATAGAGAGTTGAGCTAGTTTAGCCTATGCATTGGATTAATGTCATTCTGAGTTCTAAATCAATAGTTACGGACGATTTAGTGCGGACATGTCAACTTGATCGGCCTGTTAAAGTGATCATTCTAAATTGATCATTGGTGCTTATTGAGTAAAGGATTATAAATGAAGCATAAGGCATGACATCACGTAGTTTAGCATAGATTGGGTTATTTGGACGCTTTGTTGTATCTAGTTCTGTCTCATATTTTGCCACAATATAAAAAATTGAACTAACTTAATGTGTGCGTTGGATTCGTGTCATTCTAAGCTATCAATCAAAAGTTATGATGATTTAGTGCATACATGACAAGTTGATTGGCTAGTTATGATCATTCTAAAATGATCATTGGTGCTCATTTAGAAAAAGCTTATAAAAAATAATGCATGGCATCAAGTAGTTTGGGATGGATTGGATTACTTGGACGCTTTGTCGTATAAATTATTGTCTTAAATTTTGTCACAGTACAGAAAATTGAGCTAGCTTAATGTGGGAATTAGATTCGTGTCATTTAAAGCTGAAAATCAAAAGTTACAGACGATTTACTGTGGACATGTCTAGTTGATTAGCCAGTTAAAGTGATCAATCTAAACTGATCATTTGTGCTCATTAAAAAAAGGATTATAAATGAAGCATATGCATGGCATCAAGGAGGTTGGATAGATTGGATTACTTGGACGCTTTGTCGTCTCTATTTCTGTCTCAAATTTTGTCAAAATATAGAAAATTGAGCTAGCTTAACGTGCATACAGTTCGTGTCATTCTGAGCTCAAAATTAAAAGTTACGGACGATTTAGTGCAGACATGTCAAGTTGATCGGCCAGTTAATATGATTATTTTAAACTAATCATTGGTGCTCATTGTGTAAATGCTTATAAATGAACCATAAGACATGGCATAACGCAGTTTGGGACTGATTGGATTACTTGGACGCTTTGTCTTATTTATTTTTGTCTCAAATTTTGTTACAATATTGAGAATTGAGCTAGTTTAGCCTAGGCATTGGATTCATGTCATTCTGAGTTCTAAATCAAAAGTTACGGACGATTTAGTGCGGACATGTCAACTTGATCGGCCAGTTAAAGTGATCATTCTAAATTGATCATTGGTGCTTATTGAGTAAAGGATTAGAAATGAAGCATAAGGCATGACATCACGTAGTTTAGCATAGATTGGGTTATTTGGATGCTTTGTTGTATCTAGTTCTGTCTCATATTTTGCCACAATATAAAAAATTGAACTAACTTAATGTGTGCGTTGGATTCGTGTCATTCTAAGCTATCAATCAAAACTTATGATGATTTACTGCATACATGACAAGTTGATTGGCTAGTTATGATCATTCTAAAATGATCATTGGTGCTCATTTAGAAAAAGCTTATAAAAAATAATGCATGGCATCAAGTAGTTTGGGATGGATTGGATTACTTGGACGCTTTGTCGTATAAATTTTTGTCTCAAATTTTGTCACAATACAGAAAATTGAGCTAGCTTAATGTGGGCATTAGATTCGTGTCATTTAGAGCTCTAAATCAAAAGTTACAGAATGATTTAGTGCTTACATGTCAAGTTGATCGGCCTGTTAAAGTGATCATTCTAAACTGGTCATTGCTGCTCATTGAGTAAAGGCTTATAAATAAAGCATAATATATGGCATCACACAGTTTTGGATTTATTGGATTACTTGGATGCTCTGTCTTCTACATCTTACTCAAATTTTGTCAAAATACAGAAAATTGAGTTCGCCTAACGTGGGCATTGGATTTTGTCTTTCGAAGCTCTAAATCAAAAGTTATGGACAATTTACTATGCACATGTCAAATTGATTGGCCAGTTAATATGATTATTATAAATTGATCATTGGTGCTCATTGAGTAAAGGATGATTAATGAAGCATAATGCATGGCATCACACATTTTGGATATATTGGATTACTTGGATACTTTGTTGTCTCTATTTCTATCTCAAATTTTGTCACAATATTAAAAAAATTGAACTAGCTTAAAGTGGGCATTGGTTCCACGTCATTCCGAGCTATAAATCAAAAGTAATGCATGATTTAGTGCATAAATGACGAGTTGATCGGTCAGTTAAAATGATCATTCTAAACTGATCATTTGTGCTCATTTAGTAAAAGCTTATAAATGCAAAATAATGCATTGCATCACGCAATTTGGGATGAATTGGATTACTTGGATGCTTTATCCTATCTATTTCTGTCTCAAATTTTGTCAGAATATAGAAAATTGAGCTAGCTTAACGTGGGAACTAGATTCGTGTCATTATGAGCTTTAAATAAAAAGTTTAGGACGATTTAGTGCGGATATGCCAAGTTGATTGGCCAGTTTAAGTGATCATTCTAAACTGATTGTTGGTGCTCATCAAGTAGAGGCTTATAAATGAAGCATAATGCATGGCATGAAGGAGTTTGGTTAGATTGGATTACTTGGACGCTTTGTTGTCTCTATATCTATCTCAAATCTCGTCAAAATATGGAAAATTGAGCTAGCTTAAATGGGCATTGGATTCGCGTCATTCTGAGCTCTAAATCAAAAGTTACAAAAGATTTAGTGCGTACATGTCAAGTTGATCGGCCAGTTAAAGTGATCATTCTCAACTGATCACTAGTGCTCATTGAGTAAAGGCTTATAAATAAAGCATAACACATGGCATCACACCAGTTGGGATAGATTGGATTACTTGGATGCTTTGTCGTATCTAGTTATGTCTCAAATTTTGTCACAATATAGAAAAGTGAACTAGATTAATGTTGGCATTGGATTCGTATCATTCTAAGCTACAAATCAAATGTTACGGATGATTTAGTGTAAACATGACAAGTTGATCGGCCAATTAAAATGATCATTCTAAACTTATCATTGGTGCTCATTGAGTAAAAGCTTATAAATTAAAAATCATGAATGGCATCTAGCAATTTGGGATGGAATGGATGACTTCGACGCTTTGTCGTATCTATTTCATTCTCAAATTTTGTCACAATATTGAAACTGAGCGTGCTTAACGTGGGCATTGGATTCGTGTCATTCTGAGCTCTAAATCAAAACTTACGGACGATTTAGTGCAGACATGTCAAGTTTAGTTGCCAGTTAAAGTGATCATTCTAAACTGGTCATTGTTGCTCATTAAGTAAAGGCTTATAAATGAAGTATGAAGCATGGCATCACGCAGTTTGGCATAGATTGGACAACTTGGACGCTTTGTCGTCTCCATTTTTGTCTCATATTTTGTCAAAATATGGAAAACTGAGCTAGATTAACATAGGCATTGGATTTGTGTCATTCTAAGCTCTAAATCAAAAGTTACAAACGAGTTAGTGTAGAAAGCTGATTGGCCAGTTAAATTGATCATTCTAAACTGATCATTGCTGCCCATTAAGTAAAGACTTATAAATGAAGCATAAAGTATGGCTTCACGCAGTTTAGGATTGATTGCATTACTTGGATGCTTTTTCGTCTCTATTTCTGTTTCAAATTTTGACACAATATAGAAAATTGAGATTGCTTAGCGTAGGTATTGGATTCGTGTCATTCCGAGCTCTAAATCGGAAGATACAGACGATTTGGTGCAGAAAAGTCAAGTTGATAGGCCAATTAAAGTGTTCAATCTAAAGATATCATTGGTGCTCATTAAGTAAATACTTATAAATGAAACATAATGCATGGCATCAAGCAGTTTGGATAGATTGGATTACTTGGATGTTTCTCGTTCTTATTTCTCTCTCAAATTTTGTCATATAGAAAATTGAGCTAGATTAATGTGGGCATTTTTATTCAGGTCATTCTAAGTTATAAATCAAAAGTTATGGACGATTTAGTGAAGACATGACCAGTTGATTGGGCAGTTAAAATGATGATTTAAACTGATCGTTGGTGGCCATTAAGTAAAAGCTTAATAATGAAATATAATGCACGGCATCAGACAGTTTGGGATGGATTGGATTACTTGGAGGCTTTGTCGTATCTATTTCTATCTCAAATATTTTCACACTATAGAAAATTGAGCTAGCTTAACGTGGGCATTGGATTCCTGTAATTCTGCGCTCTAAATCAAAAGTTACAGAGGATTTAGTGCAGATATTCCAAGGTTATCGGCAAGTTAAAGTGATCATTCTAAAATGATCATTGGTGCTCATTAAGTAAAGCCTTATAAATGAGGCATAATGCATGCCATCAATGAGTTTGGATAGATTAGATTACTTGGAAGCTTTGTCGTCTCTATTTCTGTCTAAAAGTTTGTCAAAATATTGAAAATTGAGCTAGGTTAACGTTGGCATTGGATTCGTGTCAATCTAAGCTTTAAATCAAAAGTGACAAATGATTTATTGCGGACAAGTCAAGTTGAACGACCAGTTAATATGATTATTCTAAACTAATCATTGGTGCTTATTTAGTAACGACTTATAACTAAAGCATAATGTATGGTATCACATAGTTTGGGATAGATTGGATTACTTGGACGCTTTATGGTCTCTACTTTTGTCTCAAATTTTGTCAAAATTTCGATAATTTATCTAGCTTAACAAGGCACTGGACTCGTGATATTCGGAGCTCAAAATCAAAAGTTATGGACGATTTATTGCGTACATGTCAAGTGATCTGCGAGTTAAAATGATTATATTAAAATGATCATTGGTGCTCATTAAGTAAAGGCTTATAAATGAAGCATAATATATGGCATCAAGGAGTTTTGATATATTGTATTACTTGGACGCTTTGTTGTCTCTATTTCTGTCTCAAATTTTGTTACAATATAAAAAATTGAGCTAGCTTAACGTGGGCATTGGATTCATATCATTCCCAGCTCGAAATAATCAGTTATGGACGATTTAGTGTGGACATGTCAAATTGAGTGGCTAGTAAAAGTTAACATTCTAAATTGATGATTGGTGTTGATTAAGCTAAGGCTTATAAATGAAGCATAATGCATGACATCAAGTAGTTTGGATAGATTGGATTACTTGGACTGTTTGTCGTCTCTTCTGTCTCGAATTTTGTCAAAATATTGCAAATTGAGCTAGCTTAATGTGGGTATTGGATTCGTGTCATTCTTAGCTCTAAATCAAAAGTTACAAACGATTTAGTGTGGACATGTCAAGTTGATTGGCCAGTTAAAGTGATCATTCTAAACTGGTCATTGGTGCTATTGAGTAAAGGCTTATAAATGAAGCATACGCCATGGCATCACGCAGTTTGGGATACATTAGATTATTTGGAGGCTTTGTCGTACCTACTTATGTCTCAAATTTTGTAACAATATAGAAAATTGAACTAGCTTAATGTGGGCATTGGATTCGTGTAATTTTGATCTATAAATCAAATGTTATTGATTTTGTGGAGACATGACAAGTTGATCGGCCAGTTAAAATGATCATTCTAAACTGATTGGTGCTAATTTAGTAAAATATTGAAAAATAATGCATGGCATCACGTAGTTTTGGATGGATTGGATTACTTCCACGCTTTGTCGTATCTATTTCTGTCTCAAATTTTGTCACAATACAGAAAATATATCATGCTTAACGTGGGCATTGGATTCGTGTAATTATGAGCTCTAAATTAAAAGTTACAAACGATTTAGTGTGGACATGTCGAGTTGATTGGCCAGTTGAAGTGATCATTCTAAACTCATCTTTGGTGCTCGTTAAGTAAATCTTATAAATGAAGCATCATCAAGGAGTTGGGATAGATTGGATTACTTAAACGCTTTGTTGTCTCTATTTTTGTCACAAATTTTATCAAGATATCAAAAATTGAGCTACCTTAATGTGGGCATTCGATTCGTGTCATTATGGGCTCTAAATCAAAAGTTACAGACGATTTAGTGCAGACATGTCAAGTTGACCGGGCAGTTAAAAATAATTATAAACTGGTCATTGGTGTTCATTGAGTAAAGGCTGATAAATGAAGCATAATGTATGGCATCACACAGTTTGGATAGATTGGATTTATTGTACGCGTTCTCGTGTCTACTTTTTGTGTATAATATAGAAAATTGAGCTAGCTTAACATGTGCATTGGATTCATGTGTTTCAGTGCTTTAAATAAAAAATTACAAACGATTTTGTGCAGACATGTCAAGTTGATCGGCCAGTTAAAGTGATCATTCTAACCTGATCATTAGTGGTCATTAAGTAAATGATTATAAATGAAGCATAAAGCATGCCATCAAGGAGTTTGGATAGATTGGATTACTAGGATGCTTTAGCGTCTGTATTTCTGTCTCAAATTTTTTCAAAATATAGAAAATTGAGCTAGCTTACTGTGGGGATTGGATTTGTGTCATTGTATGCTCTAAATCAAAAGTTACGGACGATTTAGTGTGGACATGTCAAGTTGATCGGCCAGTTAAAGTGATCATTCTAAACTGATCGTTGGTGCTCATTGAGTAAAGGCTTATAAATGAAGCATAAGGCATGGCATCACGCAGTTTGGGATAGATTAGATTACTTGGACGCTTTGTCATGTCTATTTCTGTATCAAATTTTGTTACAATATAGAGAATTGAGCTAGCTTAACGTGGGCATTGGATTCGTGTCATTCTGAGGTCTAAATCAAAAGTTACAGACGATTTAGTCCGTACATGTCAAGTTGCGTGACAATTTAAAGTGATCATTCTAAACTGATCATTGGTGCTGATTAAGCTAAGGCTTATGAACAAAGCATAATGCATTCATCAAGCAGTTTGGATTGATTCGATTACTTGGACGCTTTTTCATCTCTATTTATATCTCAAATTTTTTCAAAATATAGAAAATTGAGCTACCTTAACGTGCGCATTGGATTCGTATCATTCTAAGCTCTAAATATAAAGTTACGGACGATTTAGTGCGGACATGTCAAGTTGATCGGGGAGTTAAAGTGGTCATTTTAAACTGATCATTGGTGCTCATTGAGAAAAGACTTATAAATGAATCATAATGCACGACATCACACAGTTTTTGGATAAATTAGATTAGTTAGATGCTTTGTCATATCTATTTCTGTCTCAAATTTTGCCACAATATAGAAAATTTAGCTAGCTCAACGTAGGCATTGGATTCATGTGCTTTTGAGCTCTAAATCAAAAGTTACAAACAATTTATGGCGGACAAGTCAAGTTGATCGGCCAGTTAAAGTGATCATTCTAAACTGATCATTGGTGGTCATTAAGTAAAGGCTTATAAATGAAGCGTAAAGCACGGCATCAAGGAGATTGGAGAGATTGGATTACTTGGACGCTTTTTCGTCTCTATTTTTGTCTCAAATTTTGCAACATATAGAAAATTGAGCTAGCTTAACGTGGATATTGTATTCGTGTCATTCTGAGCTAAAAATAAAAAGTAACAGACGATTTAGTGCGAACATGTCAAGTTGATCGGCCAGTTAAAGTGATCAGTCTAAACTGATCATCGGTGCTCAATGAGCAAATGTTTATAATTGAACCATAAGACATGGCATAATGCAGTGTGGGACTGATTGGATTACTTGGACGCTTTGTCTTATTTATTTTTGTCTCAAATTTTGTTACAATATAGAGAATTGAGCTAGCTTAACATGGGCATTAGATTCATGTCATTTTGAGCTCTAAATCAAAAGTTACGGACAATTTATTGCGGACATGTCAAGTTGATCGCCCAGTTAAAGTGATCATTCTAAATTGATCATTGGTGCTCATTGAGTAAAGTATTATAAATGAAGCATAAGGCATGACATCACGCAGTTTCGCATAGATTGGATTACTTGGACGCTTTGTCGTATATAGTTATGTCTGATATTTTGCCACAATATAAAAAATTGAACTAATTTAATGTGTGCGTTGGATTCGAGTCATTCTAAGCTATCAATCAAAAGTTATGATGATTTAGTGCATACATGACAAGTTGATTGGCTAGTTATGATCATTCTAAAATGATCATTGGTGCTCAATTAGAAAAAGCTTATAAAAAATAATGCATGGCATCAAGTAGTTTGGGATGGATTGGATTACTTGGACGCTTTGTCGTATAAATTTTTGTCTCAAATTTTGTCACAATACAGAAAATTGAGCTAGCTTAATGTGGGCATTAGATTCGTGTCATTTAGAGCTCTCAATCAAAAGTTACAGACGATTTAGTATGGACATGTCTAGTTGATTTGCCAGTTAAAGTGATCATTCTAAACTGATAATTGGTGCTCATTAAGTAAAGGCTTATAAATGAAGCATATGCATGGCATCAAGGAGCTTGGACAGATTGGATTACTTGGACGCTTTGTTGTCTCTATTTCTGTCTCAAATTTTGTCAAAATATAGAAAATTGAGGTAAATTAACGTGGGTACGGTATTCGTGTCATTCGGAGCTCAAAATTAAAAGTTACTAACGATTTAGTGCGGACATGTCAAGCTGATCGGCCCGTTATTATGATTATTCGAAACTAATAATTGGTGCTCATTGAGTAAATGCTTATAAATGAAGCATAATGCATGACATCACACAGTTTTGGATAGATTGGATTACTTGGACGCTTTTTCGTATCTATTTCTGTCTCAAGGTTTGTTACAATATAGAAAATTGAGATAGCCTAACGTCGGCATTGGATTCGTGTTATTCTGAGCTCTAAATCAAAAATTACGGACGATTTTGTGCGTACATGTCAAGTTGATTGGCATGTTAAAGTGATCATTCTAAACTGGTCGTTGGTGCTCATTGAGTAAATGCTTATAAATAAATCATAATGCATTGTATCACACAGTTTTGGATATATTGGATTACTTTGAAGCTTTGTCTTTTCTATATCTGTCTCAAATTTTCTCAAATTATAGAAAATTGAGTTATCATAACGTGGGCATTGGATTCGTGTCATTTGGAGCTCTAAATCAAAAGTTACGGACGATTTACTGCTCATATGTCAAGTTGATTGGCCAATTAATATGATTATTATAAATTGATCATTGGTGCTCATTGAGTAAAGGCTTATTTAGGAAGCATAGTGCATGGCATCACATAATTTTGGATATATTGGATTACTTGAATGCTTTGTTGTCTCTATTTCTGTCTCAAATTTTGTCACAATATTAGAAAATTGAACTAGCTTAAAGTGGGCATGGGGTTCGTGTCATTCCAAGCTATGAATCAAAAGTAATGCACGATTTTAGTTCAGACATGACAAGTAGATCGGCCAGTTAAAATGATCATTCTAAACTGATCATTTGTGCTCATTTAGTAAAAGCTTATGAATGCAAAATAATGCATGGCATCACACAATTTGGGATGAATTGGATTACTTGGACGCTTTGTCATATCTATTTCTGTCTCAAAATTTTGTTAGAATATAGAAAATTGAGCTAGCTTAACGTAGGCATTGGATTCGTGTCATTATGAGCTCTAAATCAAAAGTTTAGTACAATTTAGTGGGGATTTGTCAAGTTGATTGGCCAGTTTAAGTGATCATTCTAAACTGATCATTGGTGCTCATTAAGTAGAGGCTTATAAATGAAGCATAATGCATGGCATCAAGGAGTTCGGGTAGATTGGATTACTTGGATGCTTTGTTGTCTCTATATCTGTCTCAAATTTTGTCAAAATATAGAAAATTGAGCTAGCTTAACATGGGCATTGGATTCGTGTCATTCTGAGCTCTAAATCAAAAGTTATAATTGATTAAGTGCGGATATGTCAAGTTGATCGGCCAGTTAAAGTTATCATTCTTAACTGATCACTGGTGCTGATTCAGTAAAGGCTTATAAATGAAGCATAATGCATGGCATTACACATGTTGGGATAGATTGGATTACTTGGATGCTTTTTCGTATCTAGTTATGTCTCAAATTTTTTCACAATATAGAAAATTGAACTAACTTAATGTGGGCATTCGATTCGTCTCATTCTAAGCTATAAATCAAAAGTTACAGACGATTTATTGCAGACATTACAAGTTGATCGGCCAGTTAAAATGTAATGCATGGCATCACACAATTTGGGATGGATTGGATGACTTCGACGCTTTGTCGTATCTATTTCAATCTCAAGTTTTGTCATAATATAGAAAATTGAACTAGCTTAAAGTGGGCATTGGGTTCGTGTCATTCCAAGCTATAAATCAAAAGTAATGCACGATTTTAGTGCAGACATGACAAGTTGATCAGCCAGTTAAAATGATCATTCTAAACTGATCATTTGTGCTCATTTAGTAAAAGCTTATAAATGCAAAATAATGCATGGCATCACGCAATTTCGGATGAATTGGATTACTTGAACGCTTTGTCATATCTATTTCTGTCTCAAATTTTGTTAGAGTATAGAAAATTGAGCTAGCTTAACGTAGGCATTGGATTCGTGTCATTATGAGCTCTAAATCAAAAGTTTAGTACAATTTATTGCGGATATGTCAAGTTGATTGGCCAGTTTAAGTGATCATTCTAAACTGATCATTGGTGCTCATTAAGTAGAGGCTTATAAATGAAGCATAATGCATGGCATCAAGGAGTTTGGATAGATTGGATTACTTGGATGCTTTGTTGTCTATATATCTGTCTAAAATTTTGTCAAAATATAGAAAATTGAGCTAGCTTAACATGGGCATTGGATTCGTGTCATTCTGAGCTCTAAATCAAAAGTTATAAACGATTTAGTGCAGACATGTCAAGTTGATCGGCCAGTTAAAGTTATCATTCTTAACTGATCACTGGTGCTCATTGAGTAAAGGCTTATAAATGAAGCATAATGCATTGCATTACGCACGTCGGGATAGATTGGATTACTTGGATGCTTTGTCGTATCGAGTTATGTCTCAAATTTTGTCACAATATAGAAAATTGAACTAACTTAATGTGGGCATTCGATTCGTCTCATTCTAAGCTATAAATCAAAAGTTACAGACGATTTATTGCAGACATTACAAGTTGATCGGTCAGTTAAAATGTAATGCATGGCATCACACAATTTGGGATGGATTGGATGACTTGGACGCTTTGTCGTATCTATTTCAATCTCAAGTTTTGTCACAATATAGAAATTAAGCTTGCTTAACGTGGGCATTGGATTCGTGTCATTCAGAGCTCTAAATAAAAAGTTACGGACGATTTAGTGCAGACATTTCAAGTTGATCGACCAGTTAAAGTGATCATTATAAACTGATCATTGGTGCTCATTGAGTAAAGGCTTATCATTGAAGCATAATGCATGGCATCCCACAATTTTGGATAGATTGGATAACTTGGACGCTTTGTCATATCTATTTTTGTCTCAAATTTTGTTACAATATAGAACATTCAGCTAGCTTAACGTGGGCATTTGTTTCGTGTGTTTCGGCGCTCCAAATTAAAAGTTACGGACGATTTAATGCCTAAATGTCAAGTTCATCGGGCATTTAAAGTGATTATTTTAAACTGATCATTGGTGTTTATTAGGTAAATGCTTATAAATGATGCATAAAGCATGGCATCACGCAGTTTGGGATAGATTGGATTACTTGGATGCTTTGTTGTCTCTATATTTGTCTCAAATTTTGTCAAAATATAGAAAATATAGCTAGTTTAACATGCCCATTGGATTCCTGTCATTCCGAGCTCTAAACTAAAAAGTTACGGATGATTTAGTGCGGACATCTCAAGTTCATCGGCCAGTTAAAGTCATCATTCTAAACTGATCTTTGGTGCTCATTACGTAAAGGCTTATAAATGATGCATAATGCCTGGCATCAAGGAGTTTGGGATAGATTGTACTACTTGGATGCCTTGTTGAATCTAGTTCGTTCTCAAATTTTGTCACCATATAGAAAATTGAATTACCTTAATGTGGGCATGGATTATTGTCATCTAAGCTATGAATCAAAAGTTATGGACGATATAGTGCAGACTTGACAAGTTGATTGGCATGTTAAAATGATCATTCTAAAATGATTATTGGTTCTCATTTTGTAAAAGCTTATAAATGAAAACTAATGCATGGCATCACGCATTTTGGGATGGATTGGATTACTTCTACGCTTTGTTGTATCTATTTCTATGTCAAATTTTGTCACAAAATAGAAAATTGAGCTAGCTTAACGTGGGCATTGGATTCATGTTATTCTGAGCTCTAAATCAAAAATTACGGACGATTTAGTGCATATATGTCAAGTTGATCGGCCTGTTAAAGTGATCATTATGAACTGGTCATTGGTGCTCATTGAGTAAATGCTTATAAATAAAGCATAATGCATGGCATCACACAGTTTTGGATATATTGGATTACTTGGAAGCCTTGTCTTCTCTATATCTGTCTCAATTTTTGTCAAAATATAGAAAATTGAGTTAGCGTAATGTGGGCATTGGATTCGTGTCATTCTGAGGTCTAAATCAAGAGTTACAGACGATTTAGTGCGGAAATGTCAAGTTGATTGGCCTGTTAAAGGGATCATTCTAAACTGGTCATTGCTTCTCATTGAGTAAAGGCTTATAAAATAAAGCATAATGCATGGCATCACACAGTTTTGGATAGATTGGATTACTTGGATGCTTTGTCTTCTCTATATCTTACTCAAATTTTGTCAAAATATAGAAAATTAAGTTAGCTTAACGTGGGCATTGGATTTGTGTCATTCTGAGCTCTAAATCAAAAGTTACGGATGATTTAGAGCGCACATGTCAAGTTGATCGGCCAGTTAATATAATTATGGTAATCTGATTATTGGTGCTCATTGAGTAAAGGCTTATTAATGAAGCACAATGTATGGCTTCACATACTTTTTTATATATTGGATTACTTGGATGCTTTGTTGTGTCTATTTTTGTCTCAAATTTTGTCACAATATAGAAAATGAACTAGCTTAAAGTGAGCATTGGTTTCGTGTCATTCCGAGCTAGTAATCAAAAGTAATGCACGATTTAGTGCAGACATGACATGTTGATCGGTCAGTTAAAATTATCATTCTAAAGTGATCATATGTGCTCATTTAATAAAAGCTTATAAATTCAAAATAATGCATGGCACACACGGTATGGGATGGATTGGATTACTTGGACGCTTTGTCATATCTATTTCAGTCTCAAATTTTGTCAAAATATAGAACATTGAGCTAGCTTAACGTGGGCATTGGATTCGTGTCATTCTGAGCTCTAAATCAAAAGGTTAGGACGATTTAGTGCGGACATGTCAAGTTGATTGGCCAGTTTAAGTGATCATTCTAAACTGATCATTTGTGCTCATTAAGTAGAGGCTCATAAATGAAGCATAATGCATGGCATCAAGGAATTTGGATATATTGGATTACTTGTACGCTTTGTTGTCTCTATATAGGTCTCAGATTCTGTCAAAATATAGAAAATTGAGCTGGCTAAACATGGGCATTGGATTCGTGTCATTCTGAGCTCTAAATTCAAAGTTACAAACGATTTAATGCGGACATGTCAAGTTGATCGCCACTTAAAGGGATCATTCTCAACTGA
This sequence comes from Pugionium cornutum, assembly GCA_018901935.1. Lineage (NCBI taxonomy): Eukaryota > Viridiplantae > Streptophyta > Magnoliopsida > Brassicales > Brassicaceae > Pugionium > Pugionium cornutum. Next base: position 27,830,380 of record CM032163.1, read on the forward strand.
TCATTGGTGCTCATTGAGTAAAGGCTTATAAATGATGCATAACGCATGGCATCACACAGGTTGGGATAAATTGGATTACTTGGATGCTTTGTTGTGTCTAGTTATGTCTCAAATTTTTTCACAATATAGAGAATTGAACTAGCTTAAAGTGGGCATTAGATTCGTCTCATTCTAAGCTATAAATCAAAAGTTACAGAGATTTAGTGCAGACATTACAAGTTGATTGGGCAGTTAAAATGATCATTCTAAACTTACCATTGGTGCTCATTAAGTAAAAGCTTGTAAATGAAATGTAATGCATGGCATCACACAAATTGGGATGGATTGGTTGACTTGGACGCTTTGTTGTATCTATTTCATTCTCAAATTTTGTCACAATATAGAAATTGAGCTTGCTTAACGTGGGCATTGGATTCGTGTCATTCTGAGCTCTAAATAGAAAGTTACGAATGATTTAGTGCAGCCATTTCAAGTTGATCGGCCAGTTAAAGTTATCATTATAAACTGATCATTGGCGCTCATTGACTAAAGTCTTATCAATGAAGCATAATGCATGGCATCCCACAATTTTGGATAGATTGGATAATTGGACGCTTTGTCGTATTTATTTCTGTCTCAAATGTTGGTACAATATAGAAAATTGAGCTAGCTTAACGTGGGCATTTGGTTCGTGTGTTTCTGAGCGCTAAATCAAAAGTTACGGACAATTTTGTGATGTCAAGCTCATCGGGCAGTTAAATTGATAATTCTAAACTGATCATTGGTGCTTATTAGGTAAAGGCTTATAAATGATGCATAAAGCATGGCATCATGCAGTTTGGGATAGATTGGATTACTTGGACATGTCAATTTGCGTGGAAATTTAAAGTGATCACTGGTGGTGATTAAGCTAAGGCTTATGAACAAAGCATAATGCATGGCATCAAGAAGTTTGGATTGATTGGATTACTAGGACGCTTTGTCATCTCCATTTCTATCTCAAATGTTTTTCAAAATATAGAAATTGAGCTACCTTAGCGTGGGCATCGGATTCGTATCATTCTAAGCTCTAAATAAAAAGTTACGGACGATTTAGTGCGGACATGTCAAGTTGATCGGCCAGTTGAAGTGATCATTCTAAACTGATCATTGGTGCTCATTGAGTAAAGGATTATAAATGAAGCATAAGGCATGATATCACACAGTTTAGGATAGATTGGGTTACTTGGACGCGTTTTCGTATCTAGTTCTGTCTCAAAATTTGCCACAATATAGAACATTGAACTAACTTAATGTGGGCATTGGATTCGTTTCATTCGGAGCTATCAATCAAAAGTTATGGTGATTTAGTGCATACATGACATGTTGATCGGCCAGTTAAAATGATCATTTTAAACTGATCATTGGTGCTCATTTAGTAAAAGGTTATAAAAAATAATGCATGGCATCAAGCAGTTTGGGATGGATTGGATTACTTGGACGCTTTGTCGTATATACTTTTGTCTCAAATTTTGTCACAATACAGAAAATTGAGCAAGCTTAATATGGGCATTGGATTCGTGTCATTCAGAGCTCTAAATCAAAAGTTACAGACGATTTACTATGGACATGTCTAGTTGATTGGCGAGTTAAAGTGATCATTCTAAACTGATCATTGGTGCTCATTAAGTAAAGGCTTATAAATGAAGCATATGCATGGCATCAAGAAGCTTGGATAGATTGGATTACTTGGACGCTTTGTCGTCTCTATTTCTACATAAAATTTTGTCAAAATATAGAAAATTGTGCTAGCTTAACGTTGGTACGGTATTCATGTCATTATGAGCTCAAAATTAAAAGTTACGGATGATTTAGTTCGGACATGTCAAGTTGATCGGCCAGTTAATATGATTATTCTAAACTAATCATTGGTGCTCATTGAGTAAAGGCTTATAAATGAAGCATAATGCATGACATCACGCAGTTTTGGATAGATTGGATTACTTGGACGCTTTTTCTTATCTATTTCTGTCTCAAATTTTGTCATAATATAGAAAATTGAGCTAGCTTAACGTGGGTATTGGATTCGTGTTATTCTGAGCTCAAACTCAAAAGTTACGGACAATTTAGTGCGTACATGTCAAGTTGATTGGCATGTTAAAGTGATCATTCTAAACTGGTCATTGGTGCTCATTGAGTAAATGCTTATAAATAAAGCATAATTCATTGAATCATACAGTTTTGGATAGATTGGATTACTTGGAAGCTTTGTATTCTCTATATTTGCCTCAAATTTTGTCAAAATATAGAAAATTAAGTTAGCTTAACGTGGGCATTGGATTCATGTCATTCTGATCTCTAAATCAAAAGTTACGGACGAAAAATAATGCATGGCATCACGCAATTTTGGGATTGATTGGATGACTTTGATGCTTTGTCGTATCTATTTCAGTCTTAAATTTTGTCACAATATAGAAATTGAGCTTGCTTAACGTGGGCACTGGATTCATGTCATTCTGAGGTCTAAATAAAAAGTTACAAACGATTTAGTGTAGACATGTCAAGTTGATCGGCCAGTTAAAGTGATCATTATAAACTTATCATTGGTGCTCATTGAGTAAAGGCTTATCAATGAACCATAATGCATGGCATCCCACAATTTTGGATAGATTGGATTACTTGGACGCTTTGTCATATCTATTTCTGTCTGAAATTTTGTTATAACATAGATATTTCATCTAGCTTAACGTGGGCATTTGGTTCGTGTGTTTCGGAGCTCTGAATTAAAAGTTACGGACGATTTAGTGCGTAAATGTCAAGTTCATCAGGCAGTTAAAGTGATCATTCTAAACTGATCATTGGTGCTTATTAGGTAAAGACTTATAAATTATGCATAAAGCATGACATCACACAGTTTTGGATAGATTAGATTACTTGGATGCTTTGTTGACTCAATATCTGTATCAAATATTGTCAAAATATAGAAAATTCAGCTAGTTTAACGTGGGCATTGGATTCCTGTCATTCCGAGCTCTAAATCAAAAAGTAACGAACGATTTAGTGCAGACATGTCAAGTTGATCGGCCAGTTTAAGTCATCATTCTAAACTGATCTTTGGTGCTCATTACGTAAATGCTTATATATGATGCATAATGCATGGCATCAAGGAGTTTTGGATAGATTGTACTACTTGGATGCCTTGTTGAATCTAGTTCGGTCTCAAATTTTGTCACAATATAGAAAATTGAACTACCTTAATGTGGACATTACATTCGTGTCATTCTAAGCTATAAATCAAAAGTTATGGACGATATAGTGCAGACATGACAAGTTAATCAGCCTATTAAAATGATCATTCTTAACGGATCATTGGTTCTCATTTAGTAAAAGCTTATAAATGAAAAATAATGCATGGCATCACGCAGTTTGGGATGGATTGGATTACTTGTACGCTTTGTCGTATTTATTTATCTGTCAAATTTTGTCACAATATAGAAAATTGAGCTAGATTAACATGGGCATTCAATTCGTGTTATTCTGAGCTCTAAATAAAAAATTACAAACGATTTAGTGCGTACATGTCAAGTTGATCGGCCTGTTAAAGTGATCATTATAAACTGGTCATTGGTACTCATTGAGTAAATGCTTATAAATAAAGCATAATGCATGGCATCACACAGTTTTGGATAGATTGGATTACTTGGAAGCTTTGTCTTCTCTATATCTGTCTCAATTTTTGTCAAAATATAGAAAATTGAGTTAGCTAAATATGGGCATTGGATTGGTGTCATTCTGAGCTCTAAATCAAAAGTTACAGACAATTTAGTGCGGAAATGTCAAGTTGATCGGCTGTTAAAGTGATCATTCTAAACTGGTCATTGCTGCTCATTGAGTAAAGGCTTATAAATAAAGCATAATGCATGACATCACACATTTTTGGATAGATTGGAATACTTGGACACTTTTTTTTCTCTATATCTTACTCAAATTTTGTCAAAATATAGAAAATTGAGTTATTTTAACGTGGGCATTAGATTCGTGTCATTCTGAGCTCTAAATCAAAAGTTACGAATGATTTACAGCGCACATGTCAAGTTGATCGGCCAGTTAATATGATTATTACAAATTGATCATTGATGCTCATTGAGTAAAAGTTTATTAATGAATCATAATGTATGACATCATATAATTTTGGATATATTGGATTACTTGGATGCTTTGTTGTGTTTCTTTTTGTCTCAAATTTTGTTACAATATATAAAATTGAACTAGATTAAAGTGGGCATTGGTTTCGTGTCATTCCGAGCTATAAATAAAAAGTAATGCACGATTTAGTGCAGACATGACAAGTTGATCGGCCAGTTAAAATGATCATTATAAACTGATCATTTGTGCTCATTTAGTAAAAGCTTATCACTACAAGAAAACATTATCATTTCTGATGGAAATAAAACCGTTGGAATGTTCTAACGACATGGCAACGGTTTTCCGATGGAATACCAAGGGAAAGTCTTTCGTCGGATATCCGTCGGTAATTCCCGATGCCTGCACCACAATCGGAAAATTGATGGTAAATCCTGACTATAAAACGTTGGTTTTCCAACGAACGCATTGTCGTCGGGATACCCTCTTGAAACCATCAAAAATTACTGATGAAACACAGACGGCATGTTGCTTTTACTATCCATCGGGAATCCGCCGGAAATATACCGATGGGATGACGTCGAGTGTCGTCGGATGGCCGTCAGAAATATCCGACCGTGGTCGGAATCCATCAGCAATCCGTCGAAAACTAAAGAATAATATATTAAAAATTTGTGATTATCCGGTGGTGGTCCGAAACCATCGGAAATCCGTCGGAAAAGGAAGAAAAATCTATTCAAAATTTGTGATTATCCGGTTGTGGTCGGAAACCATCGAAAATCTGTCAGAAAAAGAATATTCTTAAGAATAATCTATTTAAAATTTGTGAATATCTGTTAAAAATTCGTAATAATCTCTTAAAAATTCGTAATAATCTGTTAAAAATTCATAGTAATCTCTTAAAAATTCGTAATAATCTCTAATTTCAATATAAATATGCTATGATCATTCACAATTTCTTCAGAACAAAAAATCTTAAGAAAATGTGTTCTTTGGGTTCTTATGATTATTTTCGATCATGGATGGATAAACCTCGTTATGATTCAACAACGGGGGAATTGACAAATGAATTTCCGCAAGGTGTTGAAGAGTTCATTACATTTGCATCAAACAATAACATGACATCGGAATACGGTAAAATGTATTGTCCGTGTATTAAATGTCAAAATCATAAATTAATCTCTGTTAGAGAAGTACGTAATCATTTGTATAGGACTGGATTTATGCCGGGTGACAAAATTTGGTATTCACATGGAGAAACTGATGCAACGATGCAATATTATGGTAGTACTTCAAAAAGGTTAGATAATACTAATGTTAGGATAGAGGAACCAACATCACAAGTTGACATAAATGGAGGTACTGTTCAAATGGTGAATGATGTATTTCGTGAACAAAGAGCATCGTATATTGAAGATAGTAGTAGAATCGAGGAACCTAATTTGGAAGCCCAATATTTTTTTGATATGTTAGATGCATCCAAGCAGCCTTTGTATAAAGGATGTAGAGATGGATTATCACCTTTATCTGCTGCAAGTAGGTTGATGATGATAAAGACGGATTTCAACTTGGCTAAAGATTGTGTGAATGCGATAGCTGATTTTGTTAGAGATATACTACCTGAAGATAATATTGCACCTGCTTCATATTACGAGGTTCAAAAACTTGTAGCTGGTCTTGGATTGCCATATCAGATGATCGATGTATGTATTGACAACTGTATGATCTATTTGAGAAATGATGAAAACCGTATGAAGTGCCGATTTTGTCACAAACCTCGATTTCACGAGACAAACGGCAGAGTACCTATTCCGCATAAACGAATGTGGTATTTGCCACTAACAGAGAGGTTAAAGAGGTTATATCAATCGGAACACACGGCAAAACCTATGAGATGGCATGCAGAACATAATTCAAATGGAGAAATTGTGTATCCCTTAGATGCAGAAGCATGAAAACATTTTCAACAGGTTTATCCTAGTTTTGCATATGAGCCTAGGAACGTATACCTCAGGTTATCTACAGATGGATTCAACCGTTTTGGGAAGCATGGGAGGAAATACTCGTTGTGGCCAGTTATCGTGACACCTTATACTTTGCCTCCTTCGTTGTGCATGAAACGAGAGTTTTTGTTTCTAACAATTCTCGTCCCCGGCCCAGAACATCCTAAGCAATCGCTTGATATTTTCTTACAGCCTCTTATTCATGAGTTAAAAATATTGTGGGAAAATGGTGTCGAAGCATTCGATGTTTCCAACGAACAAAACTTCTTGATGCGAGCAGTACTTTGTGGACGATAAATGATTTTCCAGCATATGGTATGTTATCAGGATGGTCAACACATGGAAGATTAGCATGCCCATATTGTCAAGATAATACTGATGTGTTCCAACTAAGACACGGACGAAAGACTAGTTGGTTCGATTGTCATCGTCGATTTATACCACAAGATCATCCATATCGCCGGAGCACGACATTGTTTAGGAAAAACAAAAAAAAATTTGATGCTCCACCTCCTATTCTTGACGGGAATTATATGATGACTCAACTTATAGATTTTGGTGCTGAGAGAACGGCTTCATGTGGAGGTAACGGACATTACCTTGTTGATGGATGTGGGGAATACCATAATTGGCACAAGACGAGCATTTTTTGGGATTTACCATATTGGAAGGACCATTTGTTGCACCATAATCTAGATGTTATGCACATTGAGAAGAATTTTTTCGACAACATAATGAATACCGTTCTAAATGTGCAAGGAAAAACAAAAGATAATTTGAAATCTAGATTGAATTTGCCAGATATTTGTTCCTGGAAGAAACTACATGTAATGTCAAATGGAAAATCATTGTCTCCCGCATTCCGATTGGATGCGCATGCAAAAGACGAATTCTTTGACTGGATTAAGCATAGTGTCAAATTTCCAGATGGATACGCATCTAATCTTTTTAATTGTGTTGATAGTATTGAAAGTAAATTTCCAAGAATGAAAAGTCATGATAGTCATGTTGTCATGCAAAGACTATTCCCATTTGCCTTTAGCGATCTGCTGCCTAAAAACGTCCACGGAGCAATTATAGGTACGTTTAAATTATTTTATATATAAATAATCATAATATCATATATTATATGATATTAAAATATTTTTTTATGTAGGGATTTGTGCTTTTTTCTGAGATTTATGTACAAGATCACTTAATGCAGACGATATCCGAAATTTAGAGGAAAAAATACCGGTTCTCATTTGTAACTTGGAGAAAATATTTCCACCAGCATTTTTTATGTTATGGAGCATCTTCCTATTCACCTCTCTAGAGAAGCAGCGCTTGGAGGACCTGTTCAGTATCGATGCATGTATCCTTTTGAGAGATATATGTTCCATCTAAAGAAAAAGGTTAAAAATCTTGCCAGGGTTGAAGGTTCAATCATCGCACAAAATATTAATGAAGTAACATCTAACTTCGCCAGCCTCTATTTTCCATCGCAAGTCCAAACAAAAAAATAGATGACCTGCATGACATGATGATGGAGGAGAAAAACCAAGCTATCCAGTTTATGTGCCAGAAATATTTGCACAAATTGGACGTTTAAGTGGAAAAGGGAAGACACGACGCCTATCAGAGGAGGAACACAATCACTTGTATTTGCATATTTTGACAAATTGCGATGACGTTTTGGAATATGAAAGGTACATTCAATCAAATTTTGTTTTTAATTGTTATTATAATTTATTGTTAATTATTTTGTTCATAATTAACAGGATATACATGGAACAAATACGTGTTTATTATTCAGATTACACAGAGAATGAGTTGGTCGAACTTAAAAAAGTGAATTTGCAAGATGGTTGCATTTTTATGTTAGTGTTACCACAATAATATATATATATATATAATTGACTACATTCAATTATTTTGTAGGTTACTACAGGTCCTTCCAGGGTGATAACGTTTCCCACGTGGTTAGTTGGTGAGTGGTGCTACATTTACTGTAAAATCTTATCCAGTGTACTGCACTCGTGGATATGCTTTTAAAAGTCATCACAAAGAAAACTCACAAAGAACTTGTAATTATGGTATATCATCTCAATCGGGAGAAATTGTATACAACGGTATTCTTTGTGAAATATTAAAAGTTCACTATCCAGGAATGATTGATTTGAGGTGTATTGTGTTCTACTGTGACTGGTATGACCTTGTCATGGGTCAACTTCAAGACGAATTCGGTGTTACAACTGTCGACTCTCATAAACGATATCGAAAATATGATCTTTTTATACTTGCATCACAAGCGCACCAGGTTTGTTACATTCGATATCCTCGTGTGAGGAACAAAAAAGATCCTTGGATTACAGTCACCTCAATACATCCTAGAGGAATGGTATGTGGTATTACCAAACAAGACCCTCCAACAAAACACAATTGTTAACTTAGGTTCAATAGACACTTCTCTTGAAGTTAACCTTGTTGTTGATGACACCATGAACGGAGATTACAACGTGTTTCAAGATTCAGAAAAAGAGATTGGCGAGTTTGACGACCAAAATTCAGCTAATTTGGAATATTCATCAGATCCAGATTAAATTTGTGATAATAATATTTTTTTCCATATTAAATTATATATAAATTATCATTTTACATATAATATTTCATTTCACATTATTATAATTATAATAAATTATAGTAAACCGAAAAATATTGAAAATAAATATTTGTGATTATAATTTATTCCGACGAATTTTCAAAGGTGATGGTAATTCCATCGGAAATCCGTAGACAATCTTATAATTTATGATTTTATTTTTAAATTTATCTATATATTTTTTAACTTTTTTAGTTTAATGTTTTTTCAAAATATTGATTTACATAACGGACGGATTTCCGATGGCTTTGGTAATTCTGTTGGAAAGCCGTCGGAAAACCGTCGGAAAACCGTCAAAAACGTAAATGCGATATGGATAGACTATTTGTCGATCATGCATGTGATCTAAGCCGTCTGACGGATTTCCGACGGATTCCCGATGGCTATTTGCGGGAAACATAATTCCCAACGCGGGCTTTCATGAACGATTTAGAGCTAAATCAAAAGTTATGGACGATTTAGAGCGTACATGTCAAGTTCATTGGGCAGTTAAAGTGATCATTCTAAACTGATCATTGGTGCTTATTAGATAAAGGCTTATAAGTGATGAATAAAGCATGGCATCACGCAGTTTGGGATAGATTGGATTACTTGGATGCTTTGTTGTCTCTATGTCTGTCTCAAATTTTGTCAAAATATAAAAAATTGAACTAGCTTAACGTGGGCATTGGATTCCTGTCATTCCGAGCTATAAATCAAAAAGTTACGGACAATTTAGTGCGGATATGTCAATTTGATCAGCTAGTTAAAAATTCATCATTCTAAACTGATCTTTGGTGCTCATTACGTAAAGGCTTATAAATGATTAATAATGAATGGCATCAAGGAATTTGGGATAGATTGTACTACTTAGACGCCTTGTTGTATCTAGTTCGGCCTCAAATTTTGTCACAATATAGAAAATTGAACTACCTTAATGTGGGTATTGGATTCGTGTCGTTCTAAGCTATAAATGAAAAGTTATGGATGATATAGTGCAAACATGACAAGTTGATCGGCCAGTTAAAATGATCATTCTAAACTGATCACTGGTTCTCATTTAGTAAAAGCTAATAAATGAAAAATAATGCATGGTATCACGCAGTTTGGGATGGATTGGATTACTGGGACGCTTTTTCGTATCTATTTCTGTGTCGAATTTTGTAACGATATAGAAAATTTAACTAGTTTAACGTGGACATTGGATTCGTGTCATTCTGAGCTCTAAATGAAAAGTTATGGACGATTTAGTGTGGGCATGTCATGTTTATTGGCATGTAAAAGTGATCATTCTAAGTTGAGCATTGGTGATCATTAAGTAAAGGCCTAAAATTGAAGCATAACACATGGCATCAAATAGTTTGGATAAATGGGATTACTTTGCAAAATTTGAGACATAAATACATACGACAAAGTGTACAAGTAATCCAATGTATCCAAAACTGTGTAATGCCATGCATTATGCTTCATTTATAAGCTCTTACTCAATGAGCACCCACGATCAGTTCAGAATGAGCCCTTTAATTTGCCGATCAATTTGACATGTCCGCACTAAATCGTCCGTAACTTTTAATTTAGTGCTCATAATGACCCCAATCCAATGCCCACGTTAAGCTAGCTCAATTTTCTACATTGTGACAAATTTTGAGACATAACTAGATAAGACAAAGCATCCAAGTAATCTAATCCATTCCAAATTGCGTGATACCATGCATTATTTTTCATTTATAAGCTTTATATTGTGAGCACTAAATTAAAAGTTACGGACGATTTAAGTAATCCAATTTTTTTCATTTATAAACTAGCTCAGTTTTTTATATTGTGACAAAATTTGAGAAAGAACTAGAAACGACAAAGCGTTCAAGTAATCCAATTTATCTTGAACTGTGTGATGTCATGCATTATGCTTCATTTACAAACCTTTACTCAATGAGCACCAATGATCAGTTTAGAATGATTACTTTAACTAGCTGACCAACTTGACATGTCCACACTAAACTGTCTGTAACTTCTGATTTAAAGCTTCGAATGACACGAATCCAATGCCCCCGTTAAGCTAGCTCAATAGAGTATATTTTGAGAATATTTGAGATAGAAATAGAGACAACAAAGCATTCAAGTAATCGAATCTATCTAAACCGCTTGATGCCATGCTGTATGCTTCATTTGAAAGCCTTTACTCAATGAGCCTTTACTCAATAAGCACCAACGATCAGTTCTGAATGATCACTACAACTGGCCGATCAACTTGACATGTCCGCACAAAATCGTCTGTAACTTTTGATTTAGAGCTAAGAATGACACGAATCCTATGCCCACGTAAAGCTAGCTCAATATTCTATATTTTGCAAAATTTGAGACAGAAATAGAAATGACAAAGTCCAAGTAGTCCAATGTATCCAAAACTGTGTGATGCCATGCATTATGCTTCATTTATAAGCCCTTACTCAATGAGCACCAACAATCAGTTCAGAATGAGCACTTTAACTGGCGGATCAATTTGACTTATCAGCACTAAGCCGTCTGTAACTTTTGATTTAGAGCTAAGAATGACACGAATCCAATGCCCATGTAAAGCTAGCTTAATTTTCTATATTTTGCAAAATTTGAGAAAAAATAGATATGAGAAAGCGTCCAAGTAATCCAATGTATCCAAAACTGTGTGATGCCATGCATTATGCTTCATTCACAAGCGTTTAGTCAATGGGCACCAACAATCATTTCAGAATGATCACTTTAACTAGCCGATGAACTTGACATGTCCGCACTAAATTGTCTTTAACTTTCGATTTAGAGCTCAAAATGACACGAATCCAACGTCCACGTTAACCTAGCTCAGTTTTCTATATTTTGACAAAATTTGAGACAAACATATAGATACGACAAAGCATCCAAGTAATCCAATGTATCCAAAACTGTGTGATGCCATGCATTATACTTCTTTTATAAGTCTTTACTCAATGAGCACCAATGATCAGTTTAGAATGGTCATATTAACTGGCCGATTAACTTGACATGACCGCACTAAATCGTGCGTAACATTTGATTTTGAGCTCAAAATGACACGAATCCAATTCCCACATTAAGTTAGATAAATTTTCTATATTTTGACAAAATTTAAGACGAAAGTAGAGATGACAAAGTGTGCAAATAATCTAATCTATCTCAAACTGCGTGATGCCATGCATAATGCTTCATTTATAAGCCTTTACTCAATGAGCACCAATGATCAGTTTAGAATGGTCATATTAACTGGTTGAATAAGTTGACATGTCTGCATTAAATCATCCGTAATGTTTGATTTAGAGCTCAGAAACACACGAATCCAATGCCTACAATAAGCTAGCTCAATTTGCTATACTTTATCAAAATTTGAGATAGAAATAGAGACGATAAAGCGTCCAAGTAATCCTATCTATCCAAAACTGTGTGGTGCAATGCATTATGCTTCATTTATAGGCCTTTACTCAATGAGCACCAATGATCAGTTTAGAAAAATCATATTAACTGGCCGATTAACTTGATATATATGCACTAAATCGTCCGTAACTTTTGATTTTGAGCTCAAAATGACACGAATCCAATGCCTACGTTAAACTAGCTCAATTTTCTCTATTGTTACAAAATTTGAGACATAACTAGATACCAGAAAGCGTCCAAAGAATCCAATCTATCCCAAACTCCGTGATGCCATTCATTATGCTTCATTTATAAGCCTTACTCAATGAACACCAATGATTTTTATATTTTGAGCTCAAAATGACACGAATCCATTGCCCACATTAAGCTTGCTAAATTTTACTTATTTTAAAAAAATTGAGAAAGAGATGGAGACGACAAAGCATCGAAGTAATCCCATCTATCCCAAGTTGCGTGATGCGATGCTTTATGCTTAATTTATAAGCCTTTACTTAATGAGAACTAATGATCTGTTTAGAATGATCACTTTAACTGGCCGATCAACTTGACATGTCCGCATTAAATCGTCTGTAACTTTTGATTTAGAGCTCAGAAACACACGAATCCAATTCCCACATTAAGCTAGCTCAATTCTCTTCATTTTTAACAAAATTTGAGATAGAGACAGAGACAACAAAGCGTCCAAGTAATCCTATTTATCCAAATTTGTGTGATGCCATGCATTATGCTTCATATTTAAGCCTTTACTCAATGAGCACCATTGATCTGTTTAGAAAAATCATATTAACTGGCCGATCAACTGACATGTCCGCACTAACTCGTCCGTAACTTTTGATTTTGAGCTCAAAATGACACGAATACAATGCCCACGTTAAGCTAGCTCATTTTTCTCTATTGTTACAAAATTTGAGACATAACTAGATATAAGAAAGCATCAAAACAATCCAATCTATACCAAACTCTGTGATGCCATGCATTATACTTTCTTTATAAGCCTTTACTCAATGAGCAACAATAATCAGTTTAGAATTATTATATTAACTGGCCGATCAAGTTGATATATCAGCACTAAATCTTCCGTAATTTTTTATTTTGAGCTCAAAATGACACGATTCCAATACCCACATTAAGCTTGATACATTTTCTTAATTTTGCAAAAATTTGTTACCGAAATTGAGGAGACAAAGCGTCCAAGTAATCTTATCTATCCTAAGTTGCGTGATGCCCTGTTTTATGCTTCATTTATAAGCCTTGACTTAATGAGCACCAATGATTAGTTTAGAGTGATCACTTTAACTGGCCAATCAAGTTGACATGTCCGCACTAAATCGTCCGTAACTTTTGATTTAGAGCTCAGAAACAGACGAATCCAATGCCCACATTAAAATAGCTGAATTTTCCATATTTTAACAGAATTTGAGATAGAAATATAGACGGTAAAGCATACAAGTAATCCAATCTATCGAAAATTGTATGATGACATGCATTATTCTTCATTTATAAGCGTTTACTCAATGAGCACCAATGATAAGTTTAGAAAAACCATATAAAAAGGCCAATCAACTTGACATGTCCACATTAAATCTTCTGTTACTTTTGATTTTGAGCTCAGAATGACACGATAATCAAATGCCCACGTTAAGCTAACTCAATTTTCTAAATTCTTACAAAATTTGAGACAAAACTAGATACGACAAAGCGTCCAAATAGTCTAATCTATTCCAAATTGTGTGATGCCATGCATTATGCTTTATTGATAAAACTTTACTCAATGAGCACCAATGATCAGTTTAAAATTATCATATTAAATGGCCGATCAACTTGATATATCCACACTAATTTGTCCGAATCTTTTGATTTAGAACTCAGAAACACAAGAATCCAATGCCAATGTTAAGCTAGCTCAATTTTCTATATTTTAACAAAGTTTGAGATAGAAATAGAGACGACAAAGCGTCCAAATAATCCAATCTATCCAAAAATGTGTGATGCCATGCATTATGCTTCATTTATAAGTCTTTACCCAATGAGCACTAATGATCAGTTTAGAAAAATCATATTAACAGGCCGATCAACTTGACATGTCCGCATTAAATCATCCATAACTTTTGATTTTGTGCTCAAAATGACACAAATCCAATGCCCACATCAAGCTAGCTATAATTTCTCTAATGTTACAAAACTTGAGACATAAATAGATGCGATAAAGCATCCAAATAATCCAATATATCCCAAATTGCATGATGTCGTGCAATATGCCTCATTTATAAGCCCTTACTCAAGTAGCACCAATGATCAGTTTAGAATGAACATATTAACTGGCTGATAAACTTAACATGTACGCACTAAATTGTCCGTAATTTTCAATTCTGAGCTTAAAATTACACGAATCCAATGCCCACGTTAAGCTTGCTAAATCTTCTTTATTGTGACAAAATTTGTGACAGAAATAAAGACAACAAAGCATCCAAGTAATCCAATCTATCACAAGTTGCGTGATGCCATGATTTATGCTTCATTTAGAAGCCTTTCCTTAATGAGCACCAATGATCAGTTAAGAATGATGACTTGAACTGGCGATCAACTTGACATGTCCGCACTAAATCGTCCGTAACTTTTGATTTAGAGCTCAGAAACACACGAATTCAATGCCCACGTTAAGCTAGCTCAATTTTTTATATTTTAAAAACATTTGAGATAGAAATAGAGACGAAAAGCGTCCAAGTAATCCAATCTATCCAAAACTGTGTGATGCCATGCATTATGCATCATTTATAAACCTTTGCTCAATGAGCACCAATGATCAGTTTAGAAAAATCATATTAACTGGCTGGTCAATTTGACATGTATGCACTAAATCGTACGTAACTTTTGATTTAGAGCTAAAAATGTCCCGAATCCAATGCCCCCGTTAAGCTAGATCAATTTTCTATATTTTTTCAAAGTTTGAGATATAACCATATACTCAAAGTATCCAAATAATCCAATCTATCCCAAAATACGTGATGCCATGGGTTTTGCCTCATTTATAAGGATTTACTCAATGAGCACTAATGATCAGTTTAGAAAAATCATATTAACTGGCCGATCAACTTGACATGTCCGCACAAAATCGTCGATAATTTTTGATTTTAAGCTCAAAATGACACGAATACAATGCCCACGTTAAGGTAGCTCAATTTTCTTTATTGTTACCAAATTTGATCCATCACTAGATACGAGAAATTGTCCAAACAATCATATCTATCCCAAACTACATGATGTCGTGCTTTCTGCTTCATTTATAAACTTTACTTAATGAGCACCAATAATTAGTTTAAAATGATCACTTTACCTGGCCGATCAACCAGACATATGTGCTGTAAATCGTCAAAAACACAAACACAAAAATCCAATGCACACGTTAAGCTAGCTCAATTTTCTATATTTTACAAAATTTGAGATAGAAATAGAGACAACAAAGCATCCAATAAATCTAATCTATCCAAAACTGTGTGATTCCATGCATTATGCTTCATTTATAAGCCTTTACTCAATGAGCACCAATGATCAGTTTAGAAAAAAGATATTACCTAGCCGATCAACTTGACATTTCCGCACTAAATCGTCTAGAACTTTTGATTTTGAGCTCAAAATGACACGAATTCAATGCCCATGTTAAGAAAGCTCAATTTTCTATATTGTTGCAAAATTTGAGACACAATCAGATACGACAAAGCGTCCAAATAATCTAATCTATCCCTAACTGCGTGATACCATGCATTATGCTTCATTTATAAGGCTTTACTCAATGAGCACCAATGATAAGCTTAGAATGATCATATTAACTGGCTGATCAAATTGACATGTCCGCACTAAATCGTTCGTCACTTTTGATTTAGAGCTCAAAATGACATTAATCCAATGCCCACGTTAAACTTGCTAAATTTTCTTTATTTTGACATAATTTGTGACAGATATGGAGACGGCAAAGCGTCCAACTAATCCAATATACCCCTAGTTGCGTGAAGCCTTTCCTTAATGAGCACCAATGATCAGTTTATAATGATCACTTTAACTGGCCGATCAACTTGACATATCCGCACTAAATCGTCCGTAACTTTTGATTTAGAGCTCCGAAACTCATGAATCCAATGCCCACGTTAAGCTAGCTCAATTTCCAATATTTTATAAAATTTTGAGATAGAAGTTAAGACCACATAGCGTTCAAGTAATCCAATCTATCCAAAACTGTATGATGCAAGGCATTGTATTTCATTTATAAGCCTTTACTCAATGAGAACCAATGATCAGTTTAGAAAAATCATATTAACATCCCAATGAACTTGACATATCCCCACTAAATCATCTATTAATTTTGATTTTGAGCTCATAATGACACGAATCCAATGCACACATTAAGCAACCTCAATTTTCTAGTGTTACAAAATTTCAGACAGAAATAGATACGAAAAAGCGTCCAAATAATCCAATCTATCCCACATTTCGTAATGCCATGAATTATGCTTCATTTATATGCCTTTACTCAACGAGCCCCAATGATCAGTTTAGAATGATCATATTAACTGGCTGATCAACTTGATATGTTTGCACTAAATTTTCCGTAACTTTTGATTTTGAGCTCAGAAACACACGAATCCAATGTGCATGTTAAGCTAGCTCAATTTTCTATATTTTGACAAAGTTTGAGATAGAAATAGAGATGACAAAGCATCCTAATAATCCAATCTATCCAAAAATGTGTGATGCCATGCATTATGCTTCATTTATATGTCTTTACTCAATGAGCACCAATGATCAGTTTAGAAAAATCATATTAACAGGACGATCAACTTAACATGTCCACATTAAATCATCCGTAACTTTTGTTTTTGAGCTCAGAATGACACGAATCCAATGTCCATGTTAAACTAGCTCAGTTTCTCTAATGTTACAAAATTTGAGACATAAATAGATACGATAAAGCGTCCAAATAATCCAATCTATCCCAAATTGCATGATGTCGTGTAGTACACCTCATTTATAAGCCTTTACTCAATGAGCACCAATGATCAGTTTAGAATAAACATATTAACTGACCGATCAACTTAACATGTCCGCACTAAATCGTCTGTAATTTTCAATTTTGAGCTAGAAATTACACGAATCCAATGCCCACATTAAGCTTGCTAAATTTGCTTTATTTTGACAAAATTTGTGACAGAAACAAAGACAACAAAGCGTCCAAGTAATCCAATCTATCACAAGTTGCGTGATGCCGTGATTTATGCTTCATTTAGAAGCCTTTCCTTAATGCGCACCAATGATCAATTAAGAATGATCACTTGAACTGGCCGATCAACTTGACATGTCCGCACTAAATCGTCTGTAACTTTTGATTTAGAGCTCAGAAACACCCAAATCCAATGCCCACGTTAAGCTAGCTCAATTTTCTATATTTTAAAAAAGTTTGAGATAGAAATAGAGACGAAAAAGCATCCAAGTAATCCAATCTATCCAAAACTGTGTGATGCCATGCATTATGCATCATTTATAAGCCTTTGCTCAATGAGCAACAATGATCAGTTTTAAAAAATCATATTAATTAGCCGATCAATTTGACATGTTTGCACTTAATCGTCCATAAATTTTGATTTAAAGCTCAAAATGACCCGAATCCAATGCCCCCGTTAAGCTAGCTCATTTTTTTTGATATTTTTACAAAGTTTGAGACAGAACCAGATACACAAAGCATCCAAATAATCCAATCAATCCCAAATTACGTGATGTCATGCATTATGCTTCATTTATAGGCATTTACTCAATGAGCACCAATGATCAGTTTAGAAAAATCATATTAACTGGCCGATCAACTTGAAAGTCCGCACAAAATCGTCGATAACTTTTGATTTTGAGCTCAAAATGACACGAATATAATTCCCACGTTAAGGTAGCTCAATTTTCTTTATTGTTACAAACTTTGATACATAACTAGATACGAGAAATTTTCCAAACAATCATATCTATCCCAAACTACGTGATGTGTGCTTTCTGCTTCATTTATAAACCTCTACTTAATGAGCACAAATGATCAGTTTAAAATGATCACTTGACCTGGCCGATCGACTAGACATGTCTGTAGTAAATCGTCGGTAACTTCTGATTTAAAGCTTAAAACACACACAAATCCAGTGCACAAATTAAGCTAGCTCAATTTTCTTTATTTTAACAAAATTTGAGATAGAAATTGCTACGAAAAAGCGTTTAAGGAATCCAATCTAGGAAAAACTTCGTGATGTCATGCATTATGCATCATTTTTAAGTCTTTACGCAATGAGCACGAATGATCAGATTAGAATGATCACTTTAACTGGCCGATCAATTTGAAATGTCTGCACAAAATCATCTGTAACTTTTGATTTAGAGCTCAAAATGACACGAATCCAATAACCTTGTTAAGCTAGCTCAATTTTCTATATTGTGAAAAACTTTGAAACAGAAATAGATACAAAAAAGCGTTCAAGTAATCTAATCTAGCCAAAACTGCGTGATGCCATGCATTATGCTTCATTTATAAGTCTTTATGTAATGAGCACCAATGATCAGTTTAGAATGATCACTTTAACTGGCCGATCAACTTGAAATGTCCGCTCTAAATCGTCCGTAACTTTTGATTTAGAGCTTAGAAACTCACAAATCGAATGACCACGTTAAGCTAGCTAAAATTTTTATTTTGTGAAAATTTTTGAGATAGAAATAGATATGAAAACGAGTTCAAGTAATCCAATCTAGCAAAACTGCGTGATGCCATGCATTTTGCTTCATTTATAAGACTTTACTCACTGAGCTCCAATGATCAGTTTAGCATGATAACTTTAACTGGCCGATCAACTTGACAAGTCTGCACTAAATCGTCCAAAACTTTTGATTTAGAGCTAAGAATGACACGAATCCAATGCTCACATTAAGCTAGCTAAATTTTCTATATTGTGACAAAATTTGAGACAGAACAAGATACAAAACAGCATTCAAGTAATCCAATCTAGCAAAAACTGCGTGATCCCATGCTTTTTGCTTCATTTTTACGCGTTAACTCAATGAGCACCAATGATAAGTTTAGAATGATCAATTAAACTGGGCGATCAACTTGACATGTGCGCACTAAATCGTCCATAACTTTTGATTTATAGCTCATTATGACACGAATCCAATGCCCACGTTAAGCTAGCTCAATTTTCTATATTGTGACAAAGTTTGAGACCGAAATAGATACAAAAAAGCGTCCATGTAATGCAATCTATCATGAACTGCGTAATTCAATGCATTATGCTTCATTTATAAGCCTTTACTCAATAGGACCTCTGGTCAGTTTAGAATGATCACTTTAACATGCCGATCAACTTGACATGTCCGCGTTAAATTATCCGTAACCTAAGATTTAGAGCTCAAACTGACACGAATCCAATGCCCACGTTAAGCTAGCTCAATTTTCAATATTGTGACAAAATTGGAGACAGAAATAAATATGAAAAAGTGTTTAAGTAATCCAATCTAGTCAAAACTGCGTGATGCCCCGCATTATGCTTCATTTATAAGCCTTTACTCAATGAGCACCAATGCTCAGTTTAGAATGATCACTTTAACTGGCCGATCAACTTTACATATCCGCACTAAATCGTCCGTAACTTTTGATTTAGAGCTTAGAATAACTAGAATCCAATGCCCATGTTAAGTTAGTTAAATTTTCTATATTGTGACAAAATTTGAGATAGAAATAGATACAAAACGCGTTCAAGTAATCCAGTCTATCCAAAACTGTGTGATGCCAAATATTATTCTTCACTTATAATCCTTTACTCATTGAGCAACAATGACCAGTTTAGAATGATCACTTTAACTGGCCGATCATCTTGACATGTCTCCACTAAATCATCTGTAACTTAAATTTAAGAGCTCAGAATGACATGAATCCAATGCCAATGTTAAGATAGCTAAATTTTCTATATTGTGATTAAATTTGAGACATAAAAAGATAAGCAAAAGTATCCAAGTAATCCAATCTATCCCGAACTATGTGATGTCATGCATTATGCATCATTTATAAACCTTTACTCAATGAGCACCAATGATTAGTTTAGAACGATCACTTTAGCTGGCCGATCAATTTGACATGTCTGCACTAAATCTTTGTAACTTTTGAATTGGAGCTCAGAATTACATGAATCCAATGCCCACATTAAACTATCTGAATTTTCTATATTTCGAAAAAATTTGAGACAGATAAAGATACGACAAAGTGTCCATGTAATCTTATCTATCTCGAACTGCTTGATTTCATTTATTATGCTTTATTTATAAGCCTTTACTCAATGAGCACCAAAGATCAGTTAAGAATGATCAATTTAACTGGCTGACCAAGTTGACGTGTCCGCACTAAATTGTGCGAAACTTTTGATTTAGAGCTCAGAATGACATGAATCCCATGCGCACATTAAGCTATTTCAATTTTCTATATTTTTCAAAATTTGAGATAGAAATAGACACGAAAAAGCGTCCATGTAATCCAATCTATCCCGAACTGCGTGATGCCATGCAAAATGCTTCATTTATAAACCTTTACTCATTGGGACCAATGATCAGTTTAGAATGATCACTTTAACTGGTCGATCATCTTGACATGTCCACATTAAATCGTCCATAACTTTTGATTTAGACCTCGGAATGACACGAATCCAATGCCCACGTTAAGCTAGCTCAATTTTCTACATTGCGATGAAATTTGTGATAGAAATAGATACAAAAAAGCATAAAAGTAATCCAATCTAGCCAAAAATGTGTGACGCCATGCATTATGCTTCATTTATTAGACTTTACTCAATGAGCACCAATGATCAGTTTAGAAAGATCACTTTAACTAGGCGATCAACTTAACATTTCCGCACAAAATCATCCGTAACTTTGTATTTAGAGCTCATAATAACACGAATCCAATGCCCACGTTAAGCTAGCTTAATTTTCTATATTGTGAAAAATGCGAGACATAAATATATAGATACGACAAAGCGTCCAAGTAATCCAATCTATCTCGAACTGCTTGATGTCATGCATTAAGCTTCATTTATAAGCCTTTACTCAATGAGCACCAATGATCAGTTTAGAATGGTCACTTTAACAGGCCGATAACCTTGACATGTCCGCACTAAATCGTCCGTAACTTTAGATTTAGAGCTCAGAATGACACGAATCCAATGGCCACGTTAAGCTAGAATTTGAGATAGAAATTGATACCAAAAAGCATTCAAGTAATCCATTCTAACCAAAACTGCCTGATACCATGCATTATGTTTCATTTATAAGCCTTATCTCACTGAGCACCAATGATGAGTTTAGAATGATCAATTTAACTGGGCGATCAACTTGACATGTCTGCACTAAATCGTTCATAACTTTTGATTTATAGCGTATAATGACATGAACATCAGTTTAGAATGATCAATTTAACAGGGCGATACACTTGACATGTTTGCACTAAATCATCCATAACTTTGATTTATATCTCATAATGAAAGGAATCCAATTCCCGCATTAAGGTAGCTAAATTTTCTATTTTGTCACAAAATTGTAGATAGAAGTATATACGAAAAAGCGTTCAAGTAATCTAAGCTAGAAAAACTGCGTGATGCCATGAATTTTGCTTCATTTATATGCCTTTACTCAATGAGCACCAATGATCAGTTTAGAATGATCACGTTAACTGGCTGATCAACTTGACATTTCCGCACAAAATCGTATGTTACTTTTAATGTAGAGCTAAGAATGACACGAATCCAATGCCCACGTTAAGCTTGCTCAATTATTTATGTTGTGATAAAATTTAAGAATAAAATTGCTTCAGAAAGTCATGCAAGTAATCAAATCTTTCGAAAACTACGTGATGTCATGCATTATGCTTCATTTATATGCCTTTAATCAATGAGCACCAAGGATCAGTTTAGAATGATCAATTTAACTCGGCGATCAACTTAACATGTACGCACTAAATCGTTCGTAACATTTGATTTAGAGCTCAGAATGACACGAACCAAATGCCTACGTTAAGTTAGATCAATTTTCTATATTGTGAAAAAAATTTAGATAGAAATAGGTATGACAAAGCGCCCATGCAATCCAGTCTAACCTGAACTGTGTGATGTCATATATTATGCTTCATTTATATGCCTTTACTCAATGAGCACCAATGATCAGTTTAGAAAAATCACTTTAACTGGCAAATCAACTTGACATGCCCGCACTAAATCGTCCATAACTTTTGATTTAGAGCTCCAAATTACTTGAATCCAATGCACACGTTAAGCTAACTCAATTAATTGTTACAAAATTTGAGACTAAAATAGATACGACAAAGCGTCGAAGTAATCAAATCTATCCCGAACTGCGTGATGCCATGCATTATGGTTCATTTATAAGCCTTTACTCCATAAACACCAATGATTTGTTAAGAATGCTCATTTTAATGGGCCTATCAACTTGACATGTCCGCACTAAATCGTCGGTAACTTTTGATTTAGAGCTCAGAATGACACGAATCAAGTGCCCACATTAAGCTAGCTCAATTTTCTATGTTGTGACAATATTATAGACCGAAATAGGGACGACCACGGGTCCAACTAATCCAATCTATCCAAGACTGCGTGATGCCATGCATTATGTTTTCATTTATAAGCCTTTACTCAATGAGCATCAATGGTTAGTTTAAAATGATCATTTTAACTAGATTGCATTACATGGATGCTTTTTTTTTTACCTATTTCGGTCTCAGACTTTGTCACAATATAGAAAATTGAGCTATATTAACGTGGACATTGGATTCGTGTCACAATGAGCTATAAATCAAAAGTTATGGACAATAGTGCGGACATGTCAAGTTGATCGCCCAGTTTAATTGATCATTCTAAACTTATCATTGGTGCTTATTGATTAAACGCGTATAGGATCACGCAGTTTTTGCTAGATTGGATTACTTGAATGCTGTTTCGTATCTAGTTGTGTCTCAAATTTTGTCACAATATAGAAAATTTAGCTAGCTCAACGTGAGCATTGGATTCGTGTCATTCTTCGCTCTAATCAAAAGTTTTGGACGATTTAGTGCAGATATGTCAAGTTGATCAGCCAGTTAAAGTTGTCATTCTAAACTGAGCATTGGAGCTCAGTGAGTAAAGGCTTATAAATGAAGCAAAATGCATGGCATCACGCAGTTTTGGCTATCTTGGATTACTTGAACGCGCTTTCGTATCTATTTCTATCTCAAATTTTTTCACAATATAAAATTTTTAGCTAGCTTAACGTGGTCATTGGATTTGTGAGTTTCTAAACCCTAAATCAAAAGTTATGGACTATTTAGAGTGGACATTTCAAGTTGATTGGCTAGTTAAAGTGATCATTCTAAATTGATCATTGGTGCTCATTTTGCATAAAGACTTATAAATGAAGCATAATGCATGAGATCACGCAGTTTTGGCTAGATTAGATTACTTGAAAGCTTTTTCGTATCTATTTCTGCCTCAAATGTTGTCACAATATAGAAAATTGAGCTAGCTTAATAAGGTTATTGGATTCGTGTCATTTTGAGCTCTAAATCAAAAGTTACGGACCATTTAGTGCGGACATTTCAAGTTGATCGGCCAGTTAAAGTGATCATTCTAAACTGATTATTGGTGCTCATTACGTAAAGATTTAAAAATGAAGCATAATGCATGACATCACGAAGTTTTTGCTAGATTGGATTCCTTAAACGCTTATTCGTAGCTATTTCTATCTCAAATTTTGCCGCTCATAAAGTAAACGCTTATAAATGAAGCTAAAAGCATGGCGTCAGGCAGTTTGTGATAGATTGGATTACTTGGACGCTTTTTCCTATCTCGTTCTATCTCAAATTTTGTCACAATATAGACAATTGAGCTAGCTTAACGTGGGCATTGGATTCGTGTCATTCAGAGCTCTAAATTAAAAGTTAAGGACGATTTAGTGCGGACATGTCCAGTTGATCTGCCAGTTACAATGATCATTCCTAACTGATCATTGGTGCTCATTGATCAAAAGTTTATAAATGAAGCATAATGCATGGCATCATGGAGTTTGGGATAGATTGGATTACTTGGACGCTTTTTCCTATCTAGTTCTGTTTCAAATTTTGTCACAAAATAGAAAATTGAGCTACCTTAACGTGGGCATTGGATTCGTGACATTCCGAGCTCTAAATGAAAAGTTACAGACGATTGGTGTGGACATGTCAAGTTGATCGGCCAGTTAAAATGATCATTCTTAACTGATCATCGGTGCTAATTGATTAAAAGCTTATAAATGAAAACATAATGCATGGCATCATGCATTTTTGGCGTGGTTGGATTACGTGAACGCTTTTTTATATCTATTCCTGCCTCAAATTTTGTCGCAATATAGAAAATTTAGCTAGCTTAACATGGGCATTGGATTCATGTTATTTTCAGCTCTAAATCAATAGTTACGGACGATTTAGTGCAGACATGTCAAGTTGATCGCCTAGTTAAAGTGATCATTTTAAATTGATCATTGGTGCTCATTGAGTGAAGGCTTATAAATGAAGCATAATGCATGACCTCACACAGTTTTTGCTAGATTGGATTACTTGAGCACTTTTTCGTATCTATTTTTGTGTCAAATTTGGTCACAATATAGACAATTGGGCTAGTTTAACGTGGGCATTGGATTCGTGTTATTCCGAGCTCTAAATCCAAAGTTACGGACGATTTAATGCGGACATGTCAAGTTGATGGCCTAGTTAAAGTTTACATTCTAAACTGAAGCATAATGCATGGCATCCCTCAGTTTGGGATATATTGGATTACATGGACATGTTGTCATATTTATTTTTGTCTCAAATTTTTTCACAATATAGAAAATTGAGCGAGCTTAACATGGGAATTGGATTCTTGTCATTCGGAGCTATAAATCATAAGTTACGGACGATTTAGTACGGAAATATCAAGTTGATTGGCAAATTAAAGTGATCATTCTAAACTGAGCAATGGTTCTCATTGAGTAATGCTTATAAATGATGTATAATGCATGACATCATGCAGTTTGGGATAGATTGGATTACTTGGACGCTTTGACGTATCTATTTATGCCTCAAATTTTGTCACAATATAGAAAATTTAGCTAGATTAACATGGGCATTGGATTCATGTCATTGTGAGCTCTAAATCAAAAGGTATGAACAATTTAGTGCGATCATGTCAAGTTGATCGGCCAGTTAAAGCGATCATTCTAAACTGATCATTGGTGCTCATTGAGCTAGGCTTATAAATGATGCATAATGCATGACATCACACAGTTCGGGATCGATTGGATTACTTGGACGCTATGTCGTATCTATTTCTGCCTCATGTTTTGTCATAACATAGAAAATTGAGCTAGCTTAACGTGGGCATTGGATTCGTATCATTCTGAGCTCTGAATCAAAAGCTAGGCACAATTTAGGGCGGAGATGTCAAGTTGATCGGCCAGTTAAAGTGATCAATCTAAAATGATCATTTGTGCTCATTGAATAAAGGATTATAAACGAAGCATAATGGATGGGATCATGCAGTTTTGGATAGATTGGATTACTTGAACGCATTTTTGTATTTATTTCTGTCTCAAATTTTGTTACAACATAGAGAATTGAGCTAGCTTAATCAATTAGCACCGATGATCAGTTAAGAATGATCATTTTAACTGGCCGATCAACTTGACATGTCCGCACTAAATCGTCCCTAACTTTTGATTTAGAGCTTAGAATGACACGAATCCAATGCCCATGTTAAGCTAGCTCAATTCTCTATGTTGTAAGTAAATTTAAGACAGAAATAGATACAAAAAGCGTTCAAGTAATCTAATCTAGCCAAAACTGCTTGATCCCATGCATTATGCTTCATTTATAAGCGTTTACTCAATGAGCACAAATGATCAGTTTAGAATGATCACTTTATATGGACGTTCAACCTGACATGACCGCACTAAATCTTCCTTAACTATTGATTTAGAGCTCAGAATGACACGAATCCAATGCCCACGTTAAGCGAGATCAATTTTCAATATCGTGAAAAAACTTGAGGCAGAAATAGATATAAAAGCATTCATGTAGCCAATATAGCCAAAACTCCGTGATGCCATGCATTATATTTCATTTATAAGCCTTTCTCAATGAGGACCCATGATTAGTTAAAAATGATCATTTTAACTGGCCGATCAACTTGACATGTCCGCACTAAATCATCCGTAACTTATGATTTAGAGCTCAGAATGACACGAATCCAATGCTCCCATCAAGGTAGCTCAAGTTTCTAAATTGTGACAAAATTTGAGACAGAAATAGATAAGAGAAAGTGTCCAAGTAATCCAATATATCCCGAACTACGTGATGTCATGCATTATACATCATGTATAACTCTTTACTCAATGAGCACAAATGTTCAGTTTTGAAAGATCACTTTAGCTGGCCGATCAACTTGACATATCCGCACTGAATTGTCCGTAACTTTTGATTTAGATCTCAGAATGACACGAATCCAATGCCCACATTAAGCTAGCTCAATTTTCTATATTGTAAAAAAATTTGAGATAGAAATAGATAAGAAAAAGCATCCAAGTAATCCAATCTATCTCGAACTACATGATGTCATGCATTATGCTTCATTTGTAACCCTTTACTCAAAGAGCAGCAATGATCTGTTTACATTGATAACTTTATCTGGCCGATCAACTAGACATGTTCACACAAAATTGCCTGTAACTTTTGATTTAGAGCTCAAAATAACACGAATCCAATGCCCACGTTAAGCTTGCTGAATTTTCTACATTGTCACAAAATTTGAGATAGAAATAGTTACGATAGAGTGTCCATTTAATCTAATCTATCCTACACTGCGTGATGCTATACATTATGCTTCATTTATCAGCCTTTACTCAATGAGCACCAATGATCAGTTTAGAATGATCACCTTAACTTGCCGAACAAGTTGACATGTCTGCACTAAATCGTTTGTAACTTTTGATTTAGAGCTTAGAATGACACGAATCCAATGCCCATGTTAAGCTAGCTCAATTTTCTATATTGTGACAAAATTTGAGACAAAAATAGATTCGAAAAAGCATTCAAGTAATCCAATCTAGCCAAAGCTGCATGATGCCACGCATTATGCTTCATTTATAAGCCTTTACTGAATGACCACCAATGATAAGTTTAAAATGATCACTTTAACTGGCCGATCATCTTGACATGTCCGCACTAAATTGTCTGTACCATATGATTTATAGCTCTAAATGACACGAATCCAAATCCCACGTTAAGCTAACTCAATTCTCTATGTTGTAACAAAATTTGAGACAGAAATAGATACATAAAACCGTTCACATAATCCAATCTAGCCAAAACTGCATGTTCCCATGCATTATGCTTCATTTATAAGTCTTTACTCAATGAGCACAAATGATCAGTTTAGAATGATCACTTTAACTAGCCGATCAACTTGACATGTCCGCACTAAATCGTCCCTATGTTTTGATTTAAAGCGCAGAATGACTCGAATCCAATGCCCTTGTTAAGCTAGCTCAATTTTCTATATTGTGGCAAAATTTGAGGCAGGAATAGATACAAAAAAGCGTTCAAGTGATCCAATCTATCCTAAACTGCGTGATGCCATGCATTATGCTTCATTTATAAGCCTTTACTCAATGAGCACCAATGATCAGTTTAGAATGATCATCTTTACTTTCCGATCAACTTGACATGTTTGCACTAAATCGTCAGTAACTCTTGATTTAGAGCTCAGAATGCCATGAATCCCATACCCACCTTAAGCTAGCTCAATGTTTTATATTGTGACAAAATTTGAGACAAAAATAGATACGACAAAGTGTCCATGTAATCCAATCTATCCCAAACTGAGTGATGACATGCATTATGCTTCATTTATAAGCCTTTACTAAATGAGGACAAATGATAAGTTTAGAATGATAAGTTTAACGAGGCGATCAACTCGACATGTTCGCATTAAATTGTTTGTAACTTTTGATTTAGAGCTCAGAATAACACGAATCCAATGCCCACGGTAAACTACCTAAATTTTCTATATTGTGACCAAATTTGACACAAAATAGATACGAAAAAGCGTTCAAGTAATTCAATCTAGCGAAAAATGCGTGATGCCATGCATTACTCTTCATTTATAAGACTTTACTCAATGAGCACCAATGATCAGTTAAGAATGATCACTTTAACTGGCCGATCAACTTGACATGTCTGCACTAAATCGTCCATAAGTTATGATTTAGAGATCAAAATGACATGAATCCAATGCCCACGTTAATCTAGCTCAATTTTCTATATTGTGACAAAATTTGAGACAGAAATAGATTCAAAAAAGCATTCAAGTAATCCAATCTAGCCAAAACTGCATGATGCCATGCATTATGCTTCATTTTTAAGCCTTTACTAAATGAGCACCAATGATAAGTTTAAAATGATCACTTTAACTGGCTGATCAACTTGAAAAGTTTTGCACTAAATCGTCCATAACTTTTGATTTAGAGATCAAAATGACATGAATCTAATGCCCACATTAAGCTAGCTCAGTTTTCTATATTGTGACAAAAATTGAGGCAGAAATAGATACAAAAAGCGTTCAAGTAATCCAATCTAGCCAAAACTCTATGATGCCATGCATTATGCTTCATTTATAAGCCCTTACTCAATTAGCACCAATGATCAGTTAAGAAAGATCACTTTAACTGGCCGATCAACTTGACTTGTTCGCACTAAATTGTCCGTAACTTATTATTTATAGATCAGAATGACACGAATCCAATGCCCACATAAAGCTAGCACAATTTTCTATATTGTGAAAAAACTTGAGGCAGAAATAGATACTACAAGCATCCAACTAATCCAATCTATCCCGTACTGCGTGATCTCATGTATTATGCATCATTTATAAGCCTTTACTCAATTAGCACCAATGATCAGTTTAGAAAGATCACTTTAACTGGTCGATCAACTTGACATGATCGAACTAAATTGTCCGTAACTTTTATTTAGAGCTCAGAATGACACAAATCCAATTCCCACGTTAATCTAGCTCAATTTCCTATACAGAGATCAAAATTTGAGATAGAAATACATACAACAAAGGGTCCAAGTAATCCAATCTATCCCTAACTGCGTGATGTCATGCATTTTGCTTCATTTGTAAGCCTTTCTCAATGAGCACCAATGATCAGTTAAGTTAGCTTGACATGTTAAGCTAGCTCAATTTTCTTTAGTGTGACAAAATTTGAGGTAGAAATAAATAAGAAAAAGCATCCAAGTAATCCAATCTTTCCTGAACTGCGTGATGACATGCATTGTACATCATTTATAAGCCTTTAATCAATGAGCACCAATGATCAGTTTAGAATGATCACTTTAACTGGCCGAACAACTTGATATATCCGCACTAAATCGTCCTAACTTTTGATTTAGAGCTCAGAATGACCTAATCCAATGCCCACGTTAAGCTAGCTCAATTTTCTATGTTATGACAAAATTTGAGACAGAAATATATACAAAAATGCGTTCAAGTAATCCAATCTAGCCAGAACTGCGTGATGCCATGCATTATGCTTCATTTATTAGCCTTTACCAATGAGCACCAATGAATGATCACTTAAACTTGCCGATCAACCTGACAAGTCTGCACTAAATCGTCCGTAACTTTTGATTTAGAGCTCAGAATAATACGAATCCAATGCCAACGTTAAGCTAACTTAATTTTCTCTATTGTGACAAAATTTGAGACAGAAATAGATATGATAAATTGTCCAAATAATCCAATCTATTCTGAACTGTGTGATGTCATTCATAATGCATCAGTTATAAGCACTTACTCAATGAGCACCAACGATCCGTTTAGAATGATCACTTTAACTGACCGATCAACTTCACATGTCCGCACTAAATCTTTTGTAACTTTTGATTTAGAGCTCAGAATGACACGAATCCAATTCCCACGTTAAGCTAGCTCAATTTTATATATTGTGACAAAATTTGAGAAAGAAATAGATTTGACAAAGTGTCCAACTAATCCAATCTATCCTGAACTACGTGATATCATGCATTATGCTTCATTTATAAGCTTTTACTCAATGAGCACAAATGATCAGCTTAGAATGATGTCTTTAACTAGGCGATCAACTTGACGTATCCGCACTAAATCGTCCGTAACTTTGATTTATAGCTCAGAATAACATGAATCCAATGCCCACGTTAAGATAGCTCAATTTTCTGTATTGTGACAAAATTTGACACAAAAATAGATATGAAAAAACGTTAAAGTAATCTAATCTAGCCAAAATTGCATGATGCCATGCATTATGATTGATTTATAAGCTTTTAATCAATGAGTACCAATGATCAGTTTAGAATGATCACTTTAACTGGCTGATCAACTTGACATGTCCACACTAAATCCTTCGTAACTTTTGATTTAGAGCTCAAGATAACACGAATCCAATCCCCACATTAAGCTAGCTCAATTTTCTATATTGTA
Organism: Pugionium cornutum; assembly: GCA_018901935.1. Lineage (NCBI taxonomy): Eukaryota > Viridiplantae > Streptophyta > Magnoliopsida > Brassicales > Brassicaceae > Pugionium > Pugionium cornutum. The sequence goes on from CM032163.1 coordinate 27,861,108, forward strand.
ACAAAAACTGACACAAAATAGATACGAAAATGCGGTCAAGTAATCCAATCTAGTGAAAACTGCATCATGCCATGCATTATGATTCATTTATAAACCTTTACTCAATGAGCACCAATGATGAGTTTAGAATGATCACTTTAAGAGGCCGATCAACTTGACATATCCGTACTAAATCGTCCCTAACTTTTGATGTAGAGCTCCGAATGGCACGAATCCAATGCCCACGTAAAGCTAACAAAATTCCCTATATTGTGACAAAATTTGAGATAGAAATAGATACAAAAAGTGTTCAAGTAATCCAATCTAGCCAAACTGCATGATGCCATGCATTATGCTTCATTTAAAGCCTTTACTCAATGAGCAAAAATGATCAGTTTAGAATGATCACTTTAAGTAGGCGATCAAATTGACAAGTCCGCACTAAATCATCTTTAACTTTTGATATATAGCTCAAAATAACACGAATTCATTGTCCACGTTAAACTAGCTCAATTGTCTATATTGTGACTAAATTAGACACAAAATAGATAAGAAAAAGCGTTCAACCAATCCAAGGTAACCAAAAGTGTGTGATGCCATGCATTGTTCTTCATTTATAAGCCTTTTCTCAATGAGAACTAATGATCAGTTTAGAATGAAGACTTTAACTGGTCGATCAATTTGACATGTCTGCACTAAAACGTCTGTAAGTTTTGATTTACAGCTTGGAATGACACGAATCCGATGCCCACGTTAAGCTAGCTCAATTTTCTATATTTTGAAAAAATTTGAGATAGATATGAAGACGACAAAGCGTTCATGCAATCCAATCTATCCCAAATGGTGTGATGCAAAGCTTTATGCTTCATTTATGATGCTTTACTTAATGACCACCAATGATCTGTTTAGAATGATCACCTTAACTGGCCAATCAACTTGAATGTCCGCAAAATATCATCCTTAACTTTTGATTTAGAGCTCGGAATGAGACGAATCCCATGCCCACGTTAAGCTAGCTAAATTTTCTATATTGTGACAAAGTTTGAGACAAAAATAGATACGACAAAGCATCCAAGTAATCCAATCCATCCCAAACTGTTTGAGACATAAATAGATACGACAAAGCGTCCAAGTAATCCAATCTATCCCGAACTGCGTGATGTCATGCATTATGCTTCATTTGTAACCCTTTTACTATATAAGTACCAATGATCAGTTTAAAATGATCACTTTAACTGGCCGATCAACTTGACATGTCCGCATTAAATCCTCCATAACTTTTGATTTAGAGCTCAGAATAACACGAATCCAATGCGCACATTAAGCTAGCTCAATTTTCTATATTGTAAATAAAATTGACATAAAAATAGATACGAAAATGCGTTCAAGTAATCCAATCTAGCAAAAACATTGTGATGCCATGCACTATGATTCATTTATAAGCCTTTACTCAATGGGCACCAATGATGAATTTAGAATGATCACTTTAACAGGCCGATCAAATTGACATATCCATACTAAATCGTCCCTAACTTTTGATATAAAACTCAGAATGACACGAATTAAATGCCCACATTAAGCTAGCTAAATTATCTATATTGTGACAAAATTTTAGATAGAAATAGATACAAAAAGCGTCCAAGTAATCAAATCAATCTAAAACTGCGTGATGTCATGCATTATGCTTCATTTCTAGGCCTTTACTCAATGAGCACCAATGATCAGTTTAGAATAATCATATTAACTGGCAGATAAACTTGACATGTTCGCACTAAATCAGCCGAAAGTTTTGATTTAGAGCTCAGAATGATAGAAATCCAATACCCACGTTAAGGTACCTCAATTTTCTATATTTTGACAAAATTTGAGACAAAAATAGATACGACGAAGCGTCCAAGTAATCTAGTCTATCCTAAACTGTGTGATGCCATGCATTATCCTTCTTTTATAAGCTTTTACTCAATGAGCACCAATGATCAGTTTAGAATGATCATTTTAGCTGGCCGATCAACTTGAAATGCTTGCACTAAATCGTCTGTAATTTTTTATATATAGCTCAGAATGACACAAATCCAATGCCCACAATAAGCTAGTTCAATTATCTACACTGTAACAAAATATTAGAAAAAAATAAATACAAAAAGCGTACAAGTAATCCAATCTATCTAAAACTGTATGATGCCATGCATTATGCTTCATTTATAGGCCTTTACTCAATAAGCAATGATCATTTTAGAATAATCATATTAACTGGCCGATCAACTTGACATGTTTGCACTAAATTGGCCGTATGTTTCGATTTAGAGCTCAGAATGATACAAATCCAATGCCCACGTTAAGGTATCTCAATTTTCTATATTTTGACAAAATTTGAGATATAAATAGAGATGACAAAGCATCCAAGTAATCAAATCTATCCAAAACTGCATGATGCCATGCATTATGCTTCATATATAAGCCTTTACTCAATGAGCACCAATTATCAGTTTAGAATGATCACTTCAACCGGCCGATAAACTAGACATGTCCGCACAAAATCGTCCGTAACTTTTGATTTATATCTCATAAAGACACGAATCCAATGCCCACATTAAGCTAGCTCAAGTTTCCATATTGTCAAAAAAATTGACACAAAAATAGATACGACAAAGCGTACAAGTAATCCAGTATATCCCAAACTGCGTGATGCCATGCATTATTATTCATTTATAAGCTTTTACTCAATGAGCACCAATGATCAGTTTGGAATGATCACTTTAACTGGCCGATCAACTTGACATGTCCACATTAAATCCTCCGTAACTTTTGATTTAGGGCTCAGCATAACACGAATCCAATGCCCACATTAAGCTAGCTCAATTTTCTATATTGTAAATAAAATTGACACAAAAATAGATATGAAAATGCGGTCAAGTAATCCAATCTAGCGAAAACTGCATGATGCCATGCATTATGATTCATTTATAAGCCTTTACTCAATGAGCACCAATGATGAGTTTAGAGTGATTACTTTAACAGGCCGATCAACTTGACATATCCATTCTAAATATTCCCTAACTTTGGATTTAGAGCTCTGAATGAAACGAATCCAATGCCAACGTTAAGCTAGCTCAATTTTGATACAAAAGTAGGTACAACAAAGCGTCCAAGTAATCAAATCTATCTAAAATTGTGCGATGCCATGCATTATGCTTCATGTATAGGCCTTTACTCAATGAGCACCAATGATCAGTTTAGAATAATCATATTAACTGGCCGATAAACTTGACATATTCGCACTAAATCGGCCGTAAGTTTCGATTTAGAGCTCAGAATGATACAAATCCAATGCCCACGTTAAGGTACCTCAATTTTCTATATTTTGACAAAATTTGAGATAGAATTGGAGACGACAACGCGTCCAAGTAATCAAATCAATACAAAACAGCATGATGTCATGCATTATGCTTCATTTATAAGCCTTTAGTTTAGAATGATCAGTTTAACGGGCCAATCAACTAGTTATGTCTGCACTAAATCATCCGTAACTTTTGATTTAGATTTCATAATGACACGAATCCAATGCCCACGTTGAGCAAGCTCAAGTTTCTATATTGTCACAAAATTTGATACAAAAATAGATACGACAAAGTGTCCAAGTAATCCACTCTATCCCAAACTGCGTGATCCCATGCATTATTCTTCATTTATGAGCTTTTACTTAATGAGCACGAATGATCAGTTTAGAATGATCACTTCAACTGGCCGATCAACATGACATTTCCGCACTAAATCGTTCGTAACTTTTTATTTAGAGCTTAAAATGACACGAATCCAATGCCCACGTTAAGCTAGCTCAATTTTCTATATTTTGACAAAACTTGAGATAGACAAAGCGTCCAAGTAGTCCAATCTATCCTTAACTGCGTGATGCCATTCATTGTTCTTCATTTATAAGCTTTTACTCAATGAGCACCAATGAACAGTTTAGAATGATCATTTTAACTGGATGATCAACTTGACATGTCTGCACGAAATGGTCCGTAACTTTTTATTTAGAGCTCAGAATGACACGAATCCAATGCCCACGTTAAGCTTGTTGAATTTTTTATATTATGGCAAAATTTGAGACATAACTAGATACGATAAGGCATCCAAGTAATTAAATCTATCCAAAACTAAGTGATGCCATGCATTATGCTTCATTTATAATCCTTTACTTAATGAGCGCCAATGAATAGTTTAGATTAATCATTATAACTGGCCGATCAATTTGACATGTCCGCACTAAATTGTCTATAACTTTCGATTTGGAGCTCTGAATGAAACGAATCCAATGCCCACGTTAAGCTGCCTCAATTTTCTATATTTTGAAGAAATTTTAGATAAAAATAGAGAAGAAAAATTGTCCAAGTAATGAAATCTATCCCAAGCTATATGATGCCATACTTTATGCTTCATTTATAAGCCTTTACTTAATGATTACCAATGATCGGTTTAGAATGATTACTTTAACTGGCCGATCAATTGACATGTCTGCACTAAATCGTCTGTAACTTTTGATTTAGAGCTCAGAATCCAATGCCCACGTTAAGGTAGCTCAATAATCTACATTGTAACAAAATTTGAGATAAAAATAAATACAAAAAAGCGTCCAAGTAATCAAATCTAACTAAAACTGTGTGATGCCATGCATTATGCTTCATTTATAAGCCTTTACTCAATGAGCACTAATTATCACTTTGGAATGATCTCTTTAACTGGACGATCAACTAGACATGTCCCCACTAAATCCTCCGTAACTTTTGATTTAGATCTCATAATGACACGAATCTAATGCCCACGTTAAGGTAGCTCAATTTTCTATATTGTGACAAAATTTGAGACAAAACTATATACGACAAAGCGTCCAAGGAATTAAATCTATCTAAAACTGTGTGATACCATGCATTATGCTTCATTTAATGGCCTTTACTCAATGAGCACCAATGATCAGTTTAGAATAATCATATAACTGGCCGATCACTTAACATGTTCGCACCAAATCGGCCGTAAGATTCGATTTAGAGCTCAAAATGATACAAATCCAATGCCCATGTTAAGGTACCTAAAATTTCTATATTTTGATAAACTTTGAGATAGAATTAGATGTAACAAAGCGTCCAAGTAATCAAATCTATCCAAACCTGCATGATGCCATGCATCATGCATCATTTATAAGCCTTTACTCAATGAGCAAAAGTGATCAGTTTAGAATAATCATATTAACTGGCCGATCAACTTGACATGTGCGCACTAAATTGTCTATAACTTTGATTAGAGCTCAGAATGACACGAATCCAATCCCCATGTTAAGCTAGCTCAATTTTCTATATTGTAACAAAATTTGAGGTAGAAACGACAAAGCGTCCAAGTAATCCAATATATCTAAATCTATGTGATGCCATGCATTATGCTTCATCTATAAGCCTTTACTCAATGAGCACCAATTATCAGTTTATAATGATCACTTTAACGGGCCGATCACCTAGACATGTCCACACTAAATCATCCGTAACTTTTGATTTACATCTCATAATGACACGAATCCAATGCCCACGTTAAGCTAGCTCAAGTTTCTATATTGTCACAAAATTTGACACAAAAATAGATTGAACAAAGCGTCCAAGTAATCCAGTCTATCCCAAACTGCGTGATGCGATGCATTATTCTTGATTTATAAGCTTTTACTCAATGAGAACCAATGACACGAATCGTACATAACTTTTGATTTATATCTCAGAATGACACGAATCCAATGCCCACATTAATCTAGTTCAATTTTCTATATTTTAACAAAATTTGAGACAAAATTAGATGCGACAAAGCATCCAATTAATCAAATCTATCCAAAACTGCGTGATTCCATGCATTTTGCTTCATTTATAAGCCTTAACTCAATGAGCACCAGTGATCAGTTTAGGATAACAATATTAACTAGACGATCAACTTGAAATGTTCGCATTAAATCGTCCATAACTTTTGATTTAGAGCTTACAATGACACGAATCCAATGCCCAAGTTAAGGTAGCTCAATTTTCTATATTTTGACAAAACTTGAGAAAAAAATAGAGACGATAAAGCGTCCAAGTAATCAAATCTATCCCAAACACGTGATGTCATGCTATATGCTTCAATTATAAGCCTTTATTTAATGAGCACTAATGATCAGTTTAGAATGATCACTTTAATTGGCGATCAACTTGACATGTCTTCACTAAATTGTCCAAAACTTTTGATTTTGAGCTCATAATGACACGAATCCAATGCCCACGTTAAGCTAGATCAATTTTCAATATTATGACAAAATTTGAGATTGAAATAGATACGACAAAACATCCAAGTAATCCAGTCTATCCTATACTGCGTGATGCCATGCATTATTCTTCATTTATAAGCTTTTACTCAATGAGCACCAATGATCAGTTTAGAATTATCGTTTTAACTGGCCAATAAACTTGACATATCTTCCCGCAATGGTCTGTAACTTTTAATTTAGAGCTCAGAATTATACGAGTCCAATGGCCATGTTAAGCTAGTTCAATTCTTTATATTGTTACAAAATTTGAGACAAAATTAGATACGACAAAGCGTCCAAGTAATCAAATCTATCCAAAATTGCATGATGACTTGCATTATGCTGCATTTATAAGTCTTTACTTAATCAGCACAAGTGATCAGTTTAGAAAAATCATATTAACTGGCCGATCAACTTGACATGTGCGCACTAAATTGTCTATAACTTTTGATTAGAGCTCAGAATGACACGAATCCAATCCCTATGTTAAGATAGCTCAATTTTCTATATTGTAACAAAATTTGTGGTAGAAACGACAAAGCGTCCAAGTAATCCAATCTATCTAAATCTATGTGATGTCATGCATTATGCTTCATCTATAAGCCTTTACTCAATGAGCACCAATTATCAGTTTATAATGATCACTTTAACGGGCCGATCACCTAGACATGTCCACACTAAATCATCCGTAACTTTTGATTTACATCTCATAATGACACGAATCCAATGCCCACGTTAAGCTAGCTAAAGTTTCTATATTGTCACAAAATTTGACACAAAAATAGATTGAACAAAGCATCCAAGTAATCCATTCAAAACTGCGTGATGTCATGCCTTATGCTTCATTTATAAGGCTTTACTACATGAGCACCAATGATCAGTTTAGAATGATCATTTTAGCTTGGAGATCCACTTGACTTGTCTGCACTACATCGTACCTAACTTTTGATTTTTAGCTCATAATGACAGGAATCCAATGCCCACGTTAATCTAGTTCAAATTTTATATTGAGACAAAATTTGAGACAGTAATAGATACGACAAAACGTCCAACTAATCCATTCTATCACAAACTGCGTGATGTCATGCATTATGCTTCATTTATAAGCCTTTACTCAATGAGCACCAATGATCAGTTTAGAATGATCATTTGAACTGGCCGATCAACTTGACATGTCAGCAATAAATCGTCCTTAACTTTTGATTTATAGCTTAGAATGACACGAATGTAATACCCACGTTAAGCTAGTTCAAATTTTTATATTGAGACAAAATTTGAGACAGAAATGGATACGACAAAGCGTCCAAGTAATCCAATCTATCCAAAACTGCGTGATGGCATGCATTATGCTTCTTTTATAATCTTTTACTCAATGAGTACCAATGATCAGTTTAGAATGATCATATTAATGGCTGATCAACTTCACATGTCCGCACTAAATTGTTCGTAACTTTTGATTTAGAGCTCGGAAACACTCGAATACAATGCCCACGTTACGCTAGCTCAATTTTCTATACTTTTACAAAATTTGAGACAAAAATAGATATGACAAAGCGTCTAAGTAATCCAATCTATCTCAAACTGCGTGAGGTCATGCATTATGCTTTATTTATAAGCCTTTACTTAATGAGCACCAATGATTAGTTTATAATGATCATTTTAACTCGTCGATCAACTTGACATGTCCACACTAAATCATCGTAAGTTTTGATTTACAGTTCACAATGGCACGAATCCAATGCCCATGTTGAGCTAGCTCAATTCTCTATTTTTTGAAAAAATTTGAGACAAAAAGGAGATGACAAAGCGTACAAGTAATCCAATCTATTCCAAACTGCATGATGCCATGCTTTATGCTTCATTTATAAGCCTTTTCTTAATAAGCACCAATGATCAGTTTAGCATTATCATTTTAACTCACCGATCAACTTGACATATCCGTACTAAATCGTCCGTAACTTTTGGTTTAGAGCTCAGAAACACACGAATCCAATGCCCACGTTAAGCTAGCTCAATTTTCTATAGTGTTACAAAACTGGAGACAGAAATAGATACGACAAAAGCGTCCAAGTAATCCAATCTATCCATAACTGAGTGATGCCATGCGTTATGCTTCATTTATAAGCCTTTACTCAAGGAGCACCAATGATCAGTTTAGAATGATCACTTGAAATAGCCGAACAACTTGACATGTCCGCACTAAATCATATATCTTTTGATTTAGAGCTCAAAATGACACGAATCCAATGCCCACGTTAAGCTAGCGCAATTTTCTATATTGTGACGACAAAGCATCCAAGTAATCCAGTCTATCCAAACTACTTGCTGCCATGCTCTATGCTTCATTTATATGGCTTTACTGAGTGAGTACCAATGATCTGTTTAGAATGATCACGTTAACTGGCCACTCAACTTCACATGTCCACACTAAATCGTCCGTGGCTTTTGATTTAGAGATCAGAATGACATGAATCCAATCCCTACATTAAACTAGCTCAATTTTCTAATTTTGACAAAAAACTTGAGACAAAAATAGAGAAGACAAAGCATCCCAGTAGTCCAATATATCCAAACTACTAGATGTCATGCTTTATCCTTCATTTATATGCCCTTATTTAATGAGCACCAAACATCTGTTTAGAATGATCACTTTAACTGCCCACTCACTTGACATGTCCGCACTAAATCGTCCGTAACTTTTGATTTAGAGCTCCGAATGAGACGAATCCAATGCCCTCATTTAGCTAGCTCAATTTTCTATATTTTTTCAAAAGTTTGAGACAGAAATGGATACAGCAAAGCGTCCAAGTAATCCCATCTATCCTAAACTACGTGATGCCATGCATTATTCTTCATTTATAAGCCTTTACTCAATGAGCACCAATGATCAGTTTAGAATAATAATATTAACTGGCCGATCAACTTCACATGTACGCACTAAATTGTCCGTAACTTTTGATTTAGAGCTCGGAAACACTCGAATACAATGCCCATGTTACTCTAGCTCAATTTTCTATACTTTTACAAAATTTGAGACAAAATAGATACGCCAAAGCGTCCAAGTAATCCAATCTATCCCAAACTGCGTGAGGCCATGCATTATGCTTTATTTATAAGCCTTACTCAATGAGCACCAATGATCAGTTTAGAATGATCATTTTAACTCATCGATCAACTTGACATGTCCGCACTAAATCATCGTAACTTTTGATTTAGAGTTCGCAATGACACGAATCCAATGTCCACGTTCAGCTAGCTCAATTCTCTATTTTTTGAAAACATTTGAGGCAAAAAATAGACGACAAAACGTACAAGTTATCCAATCTAATCCAAACTGCATGATGCCATGCTTTATGCTTCATTTATAAAACTTTACTTAATAAGCACCAATGATCAGTTTAGCATGATCATTTTAAATCGCCGATCAACTTGACATGTCCGCACTAAATCGTCCGTAACTTTTGGTCACAATATAAAAATTGAACTAGCTTAATGTCGGCATTGGATTCGTGTCATTCTGAGCTATAAATCAAAAGTTATAGACGATTTAGTGCAGAAATGCCAAGTTGATCGGACAGTTAAAATGAAAATTTTAAACAGATCGTTGGTTGTCATTGAGTAAAAGCTTATAAATGAAGAATTATGCATGGCATCACTCAGTTTGGGATTTACTGGATTACTTGGACGCTTTGTCATATCTATGATTTTGTCTCAAATTCTGTCACAATATAGAAAATTGAGCTAGCTTAACAAGGGCATTTAATTTGTGTTATTCTGAGCTTTAAATAAAAAGCTACGGACGATTTAGTGCGGACATTTCAAGTTGATCGGCCAGTTATAGTGATCATTCTAAACTGATCATTGGTCTTGATTGAGTAAAGACTTATAAAAGAAGCATAATGCATGGCATCACGCAGTTTTGGATAGATTGAATTACTTGGATGCTTTGTTGTATCTAGTTCTTTCTTAAATTTTGTCAGAATATAGAAAATTGAACTAGCTTAATGTGGGCATTGGATTTATGTCATTCTGAGCTCTAAATCAAAAGTTACGAATGATTTAGTGCTGACATGTCAAGTTGATCGGCCAGTTAAAGTGATCATTCTAAACTGATCATTGGTGCTCATTGAGTATAAGCTTATAGATGAAGAATTATGCATGGCATCATGCAGTTTGGGATTTACTGGATTACTTGGACGCTTTGTCATATATTCAATTCTGTCTCAAATTCTGTCACAATATGGAAATGCGCTAGCTTAACGAGGGCATTTAATTTGTGACATTCTGAGCACTAAATCAAAAGTTACAAACGATTTACTACGGACACTTCAAGTTGATTAGCCAGTTAAAGTGATCATTCTAAACTGATCATCGGTCCTGATTGAGTAAAGACATAAATGAAGCATAATGCATGGCATCACGCAGTTTGGGAAAGATTTGGTTACTTCGACTCTTTGTAGTATCTAGTTCCGTCTTAAATTTTGTCACAATATAGAAATGAGCTAGCTGAATGAGGCCATTTAATTTGTGTCACTCTGAGCACTAAATCAAAAGTTACAAACGATTTACCGCGGATATGTCAAGTTGATCGGCGAGTTAAAATGATCATTCTAAACTAATCATTGGTGCTCATTAAGTAAAGGCTTATGAATGAGGCATAAAGCATGGCATCACGCAGTTTGGGATAGATTGGATTACTTTAATGCTTTGTCGTACCAAGTTCTGTTTCAAATTTTATCACAATATAGAAAATTGAACTAGGTTAATGAGGGCATTGGATTCATGACATTTTGAGCTATAAATCAAAAGTTATGCACGATTTAGTGCAAACATGAGAAGTTGATCGGCCAGTTAAATGATCATTTTAAACTGATCATTGGTGCTCATTGAATAAAAGCCTATAAATGAAAATAATGCATGGCACCACGCAGTTTGGGAAGGATTGGATTACTTGAACGCTTTGTCATATCTATAATTCTGTCTCAAATTTTATCACAATATAGAAAATTGAGCTAGATTAACGTTGGCATTTGATTGGTGTCATTTTGAGCTCTAAATCAAAAGTTACGGACGATATAGTGCGGACATGTCAAGTTGATCAGCCAGTTAAAGCGATCATTGTAACCTGATCATTGGTGGTGATTGAGTAAAGGATTATAAATGAAGCATAATGCATGACATCATGAAGTTCGGGATAGATTGGATTATTTGGATGCTTTGTCGTATCTAGTTCTGTCTCAAATTTTGTAACAATACAGAAAATTGAACTATCTTAATGTGGGCATTTGATTCGTGTCATTCTGAGCTATAAATCAGAAGTTCTGGACGATTTAGTGTAGACATGTCAAGTTGATCGGCTAGTTAACATGATCATTCTAAACTAATCGTTGGTACTCATTGAGTAAAAGCCTATAAATGAAGAATAATGCATGGTATCACGCAGTTTAGGATTGACTGGATTACTTGAACGCTTTGTCGTATCTATTTCTGTCTCAAATTTTGTGATAATACAAAAAATTGAGCTAGCTTAACGCAAGCATTGGATTCGTGTCATTCGGAGCTATAAATCAAAACTTACGGATGATTTAGTGCAGACATGTCAAGTTGATCGGCCAGTGAATGTGATCATTCTAAACTGATCATCAGTGCTGATTTAGTAAACGCTTATAAATGAAGCATAATGCATAGCATCACATAGTTTTGGATAGATTGGATTACTAAGATGCTTTGACGTCTCTATTTCTATCTCAAATTGAGCTAGCTTAACGTGGGCATTGGATTCGTGTGTTTTTGAGCTCTAAATCAAAAGTTTCAAACGATTTACTGTGGACATGTTAATTTTATCGGCGAGTAAAAATGATCATTCTAAATTAATCATTGGTGGTTATTAAGTAAAGGCTTATGAATGAGGCATAAAGCATGGCATCACGCAGTTTGGGATAGATTGGATTACTTTGATGCTTTGTCGTATCAAGTTCTGTTTCAAATTTTGTCACAATATAGAAACTTAGACTAGCTTAATGTGGACATTGGATTCGTGTCATTCTGAGCTATAAATCAAAAGTTATGGACGATTTAGTGCAAACATGAGAAGTTGATCGGCTAGTTAAAATGATTATTCTAAACTGATCATTGGTTCTCATTGAGTAAAAGCTTATAAATGAAAAATAATGCATGGCATACTGTAGTTTAGGAAGGATTGTATTACTTGAACGCTTTGTCATATCTATAATTCTGTCTCAAATTTTTTCAAAATATAGAAAATTGAGCTAGATTAACGTTGGTATTTGATTCGTGTCATTTTGAGCTCTAAATTAAAAATTACGTACGATATAGTGCGGACATGTCAAGTTGATCAGTTAGTTAAAGTGATCACTGTAAACTTATCATTGGTGCTGATTGAGTAAAGGATTATAAATGAAGCATAATGCATGGCATCATGCAGTCTGGGATAGATTGGATTACTTGGATGCTTTGTCGTATCTAGTTTTGTCTGAAATTTTGTAACAATATAGAAAATTGAACTACCTTAATGTGGGCATTCGATTCGTGTCATTCTGAGCTATAAATAAAAAGTTATGGACGATTTAGTGTAGACATGTCAAGTTAATCGGCTAGTTAACATGATCAATCTAAACTAATCGTTGGTACTCATTGAGTAAAAGCTTATAAATGAAGAATAATGCATGGCATCACGTAGTTTAGGATTGACTGGATTACATGAACGCTTTGTCGTATCTATTTCTGTATCAAATTTTGTCATAATACAGAAAATGGATCTAACTTAACGCAAGCATTGGATTCATGTCATTCGGAGCTATAAATCAAAACTTACAGATGATTTAGTGCGGACATGTCAAGTTAGAATGTGATCATTCTAAACTGATCATTGGTATTGATTGAGTAAACGCTTATAAATAATGCATAATGCATAGCATCACATAGTTTTGGATAGATTGGATTACTGGGACGCTTTGTCGTATCTATTTCTTTCTCAAATTGAGCTATCTTAACGTGGGCATTGGATTCGTGTGTTTTTGAGCTCTAAAAGTAACAAACGATTTACTGCAGACATGTCAAGTTGATCGGCGAGTTAAAATGATCATTCTAAACTAATCATTGGTGCTCATTAAGTAAAGGCTTATGAATGAGGCATAAAGCATGGCATTACGCAGTTTGGGATAGATTAGATTACTTTGACGCTTTGTCGTATCAAGTTCTGTTTCAAATTTTGTCATAATATAGAAAATTGAACTAGCTTAATGTGGGCATTGGATTCGTGTCATTCGGAGATATAAATCAAAAGTTATGGACGATTTAGTGCAAACATGAGAAGTTGATCGGCCAGTTAAAATGATCATTCTAAACTGATCATTGGTACTCATTGAGTAAAAGCTTATAAATGAAAAATAATGCATGGCATCACGTAGTTTGGGAAGGATTGTATTACTTGAATGCTTTGTCATATCTATAATTCTGTCACAAATTTTGTCACAATATAGAAAATTAAGCAAGATTAACGTTGGCATTTGATTCGTGTCATTCTGAGTTCTAAATAAAAAATTACGGACGATTTAGTGCGGACATGTAAAGTTGATCAACCAATTAAAGTGACCATTCTAAGCTGATCATTGGTGCTCATTGAGTAAAAGCTAATAAATGAAGCATAATGCATAGCATCACGCAATTTTGGATAGATTAGATTAATTGGACGCTTTGTCGTATCTAGTTCTATCTCAAAATTTGTCACAATATAGAAAATTGAACTAGATTTATGTGGGCATTGGATTCGTGTCATTCAGAGCTATAAATGAAAAGTTATGGACGATATAGTGCAGAAATGTCAAGGTTATCGGCTATTTAAAATGATCATTCTAAACTGATCATTGGTGCTCATTGAGTAAAACCTTATAAATGAAGAATAATGCATAGTTTCACACAGTTTATGATAGACTGGATTATTTTGACGCTTTGTGATCTCTATTTTTGTCTCAGATATTGTTACACTATAGAAAATTTAGCTAGCTTAACTTGGGTATTCACTACAAGGAAACAGCACATTTTCAACGGCCATTTTCGTCGGAAAAATATCGGTAATACAGATTCCCGTCTAATTTCCGACAAATATCGTCCGTCAGGACTATTTCGTCGGAAATAAGATTCCATCGGGAACTTATCGGGAATATCTGATGGCTTTGCGATTAATTAATCCTTCGGAAATTTTCAACGGGTTTTCGATGGAAGTTGTCAGTCGGAAAATACCGACGGATATTCGATGGTCCATAGCCGTCGGAAATCTCCGACGGATTTTCAATGAAAACTCCATCGGTAATTATCAACGAATTATCGAGGGACGTTTTCTAATGATAGCTGCCGTCGGAAAACTGGTCCGATGATGTTTCCCGACGGTTTATAACCGTCGGGAGATTGGCGACACCTTTCCGACGGCATTTTCCGTCGGAAATTTCCGACGATAGATTCCGTCGGAAAAAGCCAATTAATTGAAAAAAATAAAAAATTTATTTTTTTAATATTAATATTTTAAAAATATTAAATTAATTATTTTTAAAATATTAATATTAAAAAAAATTCAATATTTTTAAAATATAAATGTTAAAAAAATAAAATTTTATTTTATTAAATTAAATTAATATTTTTAAATACTTTAAAAAATAATCGTACAATTAATAAAAATAATATTCTAATTATAAATATAATATTAAAAATTGTTTTAAAATAGAAATTACAACGGAGGGGCAGGAGGAGAACGAAGAGAAAAAAAGTCATCAGACAATTTATTTCTCATCATTTCTACAATGTTTTTGAAATTATTCATCTCTATTTTCATAGCCGCCATTTCCTGTTTTAGCTGTTCATTCTCCTAGTTTCTAGCTGCAAATATTGCGCCACCAGTATCTGCAACTCTCCCGAGTCCTAGATGGCGACCCTTTGAAAATGGTACTTCCTGAAAAAATAAATAAATATTATTAGAAAATTTAATAAAAATTATTATAATATTAATTATATATTTAAAAAAATGAAACTTACATCAAGAACGAGACGGTTAATCTTAGAACGAGGCAATTCGGCGACCGAAGATGAAAAACCAACTTGAGACTGCTGTGTTAGAATATCACTTTTTCTTTTTTACTTTTTCGATGATCTCACTAACAAGACCATCTTCGATACGACCAGTCTTTTTGTTCGTGTGGACGGCCTCAAGAAGTTGCAAGTGATCAGGAGGCGCTCCAATTTCTTGTATCTTAAAAAAAAAAATTCTAAATTAATAATTTTAAAATTTTTAAATAATAATAAATAATTAATTTACCAATTGATCGGATCGTCTTAGAAAACTAGTCGATTCGGCATTATGAATATTAATGTCTTTGCCTCCTCGGTCGCTCTTCTGGTTTTCCGAATTAGTTTTCGAGACGACCTCAGCGTTGGAAGATTCCCAATAACGAATAAAGTCATTCAAAATCGACTCATTCAACCCTCTTGGTTTATCTTTTCCATTTTTCCATTTTTGTTTCCACTCGTTCATGTGGCGGGAAAATTGTACTACAGCTCTTTTTCGAAAGCTTCTTCCACCAATTTTGTGTTCATGGGATCCCATGTAAATTCTTGCCACGAAATTTACTTATATATTACTAAAAAGATTATTAAAAACTATTTAAAATAATTATATAATTAAAATTTTAATAACGTACCGCAAACATCCTGAACCAAATCTGACGTTCTTCGTATGGAATATCTCGAAATTTGGTATATGATTTGTTCAAAAGAGAATGAAGCATCTTTAATATAGATTTGCGTATTCCGTTCTTTGAAATACCAAACCTACGAATTTTTATTACAATAGCGTTTAAATAATTATTTTAAATATAATTATAGAATAGCATTAAAATAATTATTTTAAATATAATTATAAAAAATTTAATTTACCATGTCGAGTTTTTCTGGCGTCTCGGATCGAGAAATGTAAGAAGTTCATGACCAGGCTGCTGAACCAATTCTTCAATTATCATTGGTCGGAAAGAATCATTTGTAGATTCTGGAATTTGAGTTGGTATAAAACTCGTAGTCGATGACTCACCACGTCTTTGGTAATCTTGATACGACTTATAATGAGAACATTTTATTTGATGTCTATATTTACTATTTACCATTTATTTTGAAATATTAAATTATTTAAAATAATAACCAATTATTTTTATTTTTATTTTTTTGAAAAAATCAAGGTTTATTCTTTGGAGTTTTTCAAATATTCTAAAACCGAAACTAAAACCAAACTAATATCATCAATAATTGTATATAGATAGTCAACTTCAAAGAAGTTATTTTAGTTTATTATTCTTAGCAATATTATAAAAAACTTTGAAAATTACTATTTTAGTTTATTACTCTTAACAATATTATGTTATTATTATTTTTTATAACTTATAATAGTATTTATGTAAAAAAGTGAAATACTGATATTTTTAACAATTGGCTTAAATAAATAGTGATATTTGCTAATCTTCCTCATTTCCCTCTCTAAGCCTTTCATTCATGCAATTGGCAAGGCCATCAGCTATATCTTTCTTGTTAAGCTTTTAAGCTTTCTGTACGTCTACAAAACTGTTAGGCAGGAAATATTTACATTGGGAACGACGAGTTGATGCTATCGTGTCGCTAAAATGTGGGCTCGGGGAAATATCGGTGAAATCAATTGGTTTTTACTTACTAGCAAATATAATGATTTTTTAATTGAAAATAACTTTTTCATCCATTAGGTAATAAAAACCGAAAATCACGGGAGATTTTTTTGAAGTTTGATTTGAAAAAAAGAAAGAAGAAAACATGGTGAGTTCTTGTTCAACCTCTTGACGAATTCAAAACTTTCAACGTCTCCAATAAGTAGTTAATAATGAAACACAAAATCCCATTAAAAAAAGTGGGCTTATATATATATTTTATATATACCGAAAATGTCCTTATGAAATGGAATCGCCAAATAACAAAACCAGTGCCAAAACATAGATGAGTTTCATCTCTTTCTTGTGTTTCATATATTGATGGGATTTTTATGAGCACGACATCACACATGACTTTTATTGAAGGAATATATATGGAATTATATGGAAGAAATTTATGATGAAAACTTGAGAGAAACAAAATCATGACGATTCATGACGATAGAAACAAAACTTGAGAGAAACAAAATCACTAAACTTGAGAGAAATTTAGTGACGTTCATCGGATTTACAAAATCATGACGATAAGTCATGATTTTATTGAAGGAAAAACCACTTTCAGTTTTTATGAAACATATTTACAAAATAAAAAAACGAGAGCAAATTTTTAACTTACAAATGAAAACTTACATGATTTACTGTCAAATTCCGGTGAAGAGAGCAAATTTTCCGGCGAGAACGGCAGGGAGGCGAAAAGACTAGGTTGCAGAGAAACGCCAGAGAGAAAAAGAGAAGAAACGGTTATAGGTTATATTAAAAATTTCCATCGGTAATCGTCGAAAATGAAATATCTGTCAGGAATCCGTCGGAAATGAAATTAATATTTTCGCGGAAGCCCACCTTGGGAATTACGTTTCCCGCGTATAGCCATCAGGAATCCGTTGGCAATCCGTCGACGGTTCGACAGAAATCCGTCGGAAGGCCTAATCACATGCATGATCGACAAATATACACCCACGTTGCAATTATTTATTTGATGGGTTGCCGACGACTTTCCGACGGACACAATAATGCCGTTGAGAAACCATCGGTAATGTTAATCAATATTGTGAAACAATATTAAATTTAAAAAAATAAATTTATATAGATAAATTTATTTTAAAAAAACCACTTTTAATTATAAGATTGTGAAATGTTTCTGCACATAAATTTAAAAATGAAATCATAAATATTTATTTTCAATATTATTCAGTTTAATATAATTTATTATAGTTATAATGAAATATTATCAGTAAAAATATAATTTATATATAATTAATGATTGGAAAAAAAATAAAACATTATTATTACAAGTTTAATCTAATTGTGATGAATATTCAGAATTAGCTAAATTTTGCTCGTCAAACTCGCCAATCTCTTCTTCTGAATCTTGAAACACGTTGTAATCTTCGTTCGTGTTGTCATCAACGACAAGGTTAACTTCAAGAGAAGTTTCTATGGAACCTAAGTTACCAATTGTGCTTTGTTGCATAGGGTATTGTTCGGTAATACCACATATCATTCCTCTAAGATGTATTGAGGTCATTGTAATCTAAGGATCTTGCTTATTTCTCACACGAGGATATCAAATATAACAAACCGGATCCGCTTGTGATGCAAGTATAAAAGAATCATATTTTCGATGTCGCTTATGATAGTGCACAGATGTAACACCGAATTCGTCTTCATGTTGACCCATGACAGGGTCATACCAGTCACAATAGAACACAATACACCTCAAATCAATTATTCCAAGATAGTGAACTTCTAATATTTCACGAAGAACACCGTTGTATACAATTTGTCCCGATTGAGATGATACACCATAATTACAAGTTGTTAGTGAGTTTTCTTCGCGATGACTCTTAAAAGCATATCCACGAGTGCAGTACATTATATAAGATTTTGTAGTATATGTAGGACCACTCACCAACTCAACTAACCACGTGGGAAACGTTATCCCTTAGAAGGACCTGTAGTAACCTACAAAATAATTGAATGTAGTCAATTATAAGTATATATATAGTAAACTATTATTGAAAAATACATAATTTTGGTAACACTAACATAAAAATGCAACCATCTTGCAAATTCGCTTTTTTTAAGTTCGACCAACTCATTCTCGTTGTAATCTGAATAATGAACACGTATTTGTTCCATGTATATCATGTTAATTATAAAAAAATAATTAACAATAAATTATAATAACAACTAAAAACAAAATTTAATTGAATGTACCTTTCATATTCCAAAACGTCATCGCAATTTGTCAAAATATACAAATGCAAGTGATTGTGTTCCTCCTCTGATAGGCGTCGCGTCTTCCTTTTTCCACTTAAACGTCCAATTTGTGCAAATATTTCTGGCACATACACTGGATAGCTTGGTTTTTCTCCTCCATCATCATGTCGTGCAAGTCGTCAATTTTTTGTTTGGACTTGCGATGGAAAATAGTAGCTGGCGAAGTTAGATGTTTTTTCATTAATACTTTGTGCGACGATTGAACCTTCAACCCTAGCAAGATTTTTAACTTTTTTCTTTAGGTGGAACATATATCTCTCAAAAGGATACATCCATCGATACTGAACAGGTCCTCCAAGCGCTGGTTCTCTAGGGAGGTGAATAGGAAGATGCTCCATAACATCAAAAAATGCTGGTGGAAATATTTTCTCCAGGTTACAAATGAGAACTGGAATTTTTTCCTCCAAATTTTGGATATCATCTGCAGTAAGTGATCTTGTACATAAATCTCGGAAAAAAGCACCAATCCCTACATAAAATTTTTTTAATATCATATAATATATGAAATTATGATTATGTATATATAAAATAATGTAAACGTCGTACCTGCAATTGCTCCATGGATGTTTTTTGGCAACAGATTGCTAAAGGCAAATGGGAATAGTCTTTGCATGATAACATGACAATCATGACTTTTCATCCCTGAAAATTTACCATCAATATTATCGACACAATTACGAAGATTAGAGGCGTATCCATGAGGAAATTTAACACTATGCTTAATCCAGTCAAAGAATTCATCTTCTGCATGCGCATCCAACCGGAATGCGAGAGACAATGATTTTCCATTTGACATTACATGTAGTTTGTTCCGGGAACAAATATCCGGTAGATCCAATATAGCTTTCAAATTATCTTTTGTTTTTCCTTGCACATTTAGAACGGTATTCGTTATGTTATCGAAAAAATTCTTCTCATTGTACATAACATCTAGATTATGGCGCAACAAATGGTCGTTCCAATATGGTAAATCCCAAAAAATGCTCTTCTTGTGCCAATTATGGTATTCGCCACACCCTTCAACAGGGTAATGTCCATTACTTCCACATGAAACCGTTCTCTCAGCACCAAAATCTCTAAGTTGAGTCATCATATAATTCCCGTCAAGAATAGGAGGTGGAGCATCAAAATTTTTTTTGTTTTTCCTAAACAATGTCGTACTCCGGCGATATGGATGATCTTGTGGTAGAAATCGACGATGATAATCGAACCAACTAGTCTTTCGTCCGTGTTTCAGTTGGAACGCATCCGTATTATCTTGACAATATGGACATGCTAATCTTCCATGCGTCGACCATCCTGATAACATACCATATGCTGGAAAATCACTTATCGTCCACATAAGTACTGCTGGCATCAAGAAATTTTGTTGGTTGGAAACATCGAATGCTTCGACACCATTTTCCCACAATATTTTTAACTCATGAATTAGTGGCTGCAAGAAAATATCAAGCGATCGCTTAGGATGCTCTGGGCCAGGGACAAGAATTGTTAGAAACAAAAACTCTCGTTTCATGCACAAACAAGGAGGCAAATTATAAGGTGTAACGATAACTGGCCACAATGAGTATTGCCTCCCATGCTTCCCAAAAGGGTTGAATCCATCTGTAGATAACCCGAGGTATACGTTTCTAGGCTCATATGCAAAACTAGGATAAACCTGTTGACAATGTTTCCATGCTTCTGCATCCGAGGGATGCACAATTTCTCCATTCGAATTATGTTCTGCATGCCAGCTCATAGGTTCTTTTGTGTCTTCAGATTGATATAACCTCTTTAACCTTTCTGTTAATGGCAAATACCACATCCGTTTATGCGGAATAGGTACTATGCCGCTTGTCTCTTGAAATCGAGGTTTGTGACAAAATCGGCAATTCATGCGGTTTTCATCATTTCTCCAATAGATCATGCAGTTGTCAATACATACATCGATCATCTGATATGGCAATCCAAGACCAGCTACAAGTTTTTGAACCTCGTAATATGAAGCAGGTGCAATATTATCTTCAAATAATATATCTCTAACAAAATCAGCTATCACATTCACATAATCTTTAGCCAAGTTGAAATCCGTCTTTATCGTCATCAACCTGCTTGCAGCAGATAAAGGTGATAATCCACTTAGATGCATCTAACATATCAAGAAAATTCCGGGCTTCCAAATTAGGTTCCTCTTTTCCGCTAATATCTTCAATGTACGATGCTCTTTGTTCACGAAATGCACCATTCACCATCTGAACAGTACCTCCGTTTATATCAACTTCTGATGCCGGTTCCTCTACCCTAACATTAGTACTATCTATCCTTTTTGAAGTACTACCATAATATTGCATCGTTGCATCAGTTTCTCCATGTGAATACCAAATTTTGTGCTCATTTGTGCTCATTTAGTAAAAGCTTATAAATGCAAAATAATGCATGGAGTCACGTGGTTTGGGATGGATTGGGTTACTTGGATGCTTTGTCGTATCTATTTCGGTCTCAAATTTTGTCACAATATAGAAATTGAGCTTGCTTAACATGGGCATTGGATTCTTCTCATTCTGAGCTCTAAATCAAAAGTTACGGATGATTTAGTGCATACATGTTAGATTTATCGGGCAGTTAAAGTGATCATTTTAAACTGATCATTGGTTCTCATTTAATAAAGGATTATAAATGAAGCATAATGCATGACATCAAGCAGTTTGGATTGATTGGATTACTTGGACGCCTTGTTGTCACTACTTCAGTGTCAAATTAAGTCAAAATATAGAAAATTTGAGCTAGCTTAACGTTTGCATTGGATTCGTGTCACTCGTAGCTCTAAATTAAAAGTTACAAACGATTTAGTGCGGACTTCTCAAGTTGATTGGACAGTTAAAGTGATCATTCAAAACTAATCATTGGTGCTCATTAAGTAAAGGCTTATAAATGAAGCGTAATGCATGGCATCAAGAAGTTTGGATAAATTGGATTACTTGGACACTTTGTTGTGTCTATTTCTGACTCAAATTTTGTTAATATATAGAAAACTGATCTAGCTTAACGTAGGCATTGGATTCATGTTATTCCGAGTTCTAAATCAAAAGTTACAAACGATTTAGTTCGGACATGTGTCAAGTCGATCGGCCAGTTAATATGATTATTCAAAACTGATCATTGGTGCTCATTGAGTAAATGCTTATAAATGAAATATAATGCATGGCATCACGCAGTTTGGAATAGATTGGATTACTTGGACGTTTTGTCGTCCTTACTTCTCTCTCAAATTTTTTCGAAATATAGAAAATTTACCTAGCTTAACGTGGGCACTGTATTCGTGTCATTCTGAGCTCAAAATCAAAAGAAACAGACGATTTAGTACGTACATGTCAAGTTGATCGGCGAGTTAATATGATTATTTTAAACTAATCATTGTTGCTCATTGAGTAAAGGCTTATAAATGAAAAATAATGCATGGCACCACGCAGTTTGGGACGGATTGGATTACTTGAATGCTTTGTCGTATCTATTTTTATCTAAAAATTTGTCATAATATAGAAAATTAAACTAGATTAATGTGGGCATTGGATTCGTGTCATTCTGAGCTCTAAATCAAAACTTATGGACGATTTAGTGCGGACATGTCAAGTTGATCGGCCAGTTAAAGTGAACGTTCGAAACTGATCATTGTTACTCATTAAGTAAAGGCTTATAAATGACGTTTAATGCATTGGTTCACACATTTTTGGATAGATTGGAATACTTGGACGCTTTGTCGTATTATAGTTCTGTCTCAAATATAGAAAATTGAACTAGCTTAATGTGGGCACCGGATTCGTATCATTTTGAGCTATAAATCAAAAGATGTGGATAATTTAGTGTCGACATGACGAAATGATCGACTAGTTAAAATGATCATTCTAAACTTATCATTGTTGCTCATTGAGTAAAAGATTATAAATGAAAAATAATGCATGGCACCACGCAGTTTGGGACGGATTGGATTACTTGAATGCTTTGTCGTATCTATTTTTATCTAAAAATTTGTCATAATATAGAAAATTAAACTAGATTAATGTGGGCACTTGATTCGTGTCATTTTGAGCTCTAAATCAAAAGTTACACATGATTTAGTGAGGATATGTCAAGGTGATCGGCCTGTAAAAGTGAGCATTCTAAACTGATCATTGGTGCTCATTAAGTAAAGGCTTATGAATGAAGCATAATGCATGGCATCAAGCCGTTTTGATAGATTGGATTACTTGGGTGATTTGTCGTCTCTATTTATGTCTCAGAGTATGCCAAAATATAGAAAATTGAGCTAAATTAACGTGGCCATTGGATTCATGTCATTCTGAGCTCTAAATCAAAAGATTCAAACTATTTAGTGTGGGCATGTCAAATTGATCGGCCAGTTAAAGTGATCATTCTAAACTAATCATTGGTGCTCATTGAGTAGAGGCTTATAAATGAAACATAATGCAAGGCATCACACAGTTTTAGATAGATTAAATTACTTGGACGCTTTGTTGTATCTGTATGTGTCTCAAATTTTGTAATAATATAAAAAATTGAACTAGCTAAATTAACGTGGTCATTGGATTCGTGTGTTTCTGAGCTCTAGCTAAATCGAAAGTTAAACACGATTTAGTGCGGACATGTCAAGTTGAGTGGACAGTTAAAGTGATCATTCTAAACAGATCATTGGTGCTCATTACGTCAAGGCTTAAAAATGAAGCATAATGCATGGCATCTCACCGTTTGGGATGGAATGGATTACTTGGACAATTTGTCGTATCGGTTTTTGTCTCAAATTTTGTCACAATATAGAAAATTGAGCTAGCTTAATGTGGGCACTGGATTCGTGTCATTCGGAGCTCTAAATCAAAAGTTACGGATGATTTAGTGCAAACATGTCAAGTTGACCGGCAAGTAAAAGTGATCATTTTAAACTGATCATTGGTGCTCATTAAGTAAAGGATTATAAATAAAGCATAATGCATGGCATCAAACAGTTTGGATAGACTGGATTACTTGGGCGCTTTTTCGTCTCTATTTCTGTCTCAAATTATGTGAAAAAATAGAAAATTAAGCTAGATTAACGTGGGCATTGGATTCGTGTCATTCTGAGCTCTAAATCAAAAGTTATAGACGATTTAGTGCATACATGTCAAGTTGATCGGCCAGTTAAAGTGATCATTCGAAACTGATTATTGGTGCTCATTGAGTAAAGGATTATAAATGAAGCATAATGCATGGCATCATATAGTTTGGATATATTGGATTATGTGGACGCTTTGTCGTTAATATTTCATCTCAAATTTGGTTACAATATAAAAAATTGAGATAGCTTAACGTGAGCCTTTGGTTTGTGTGCTTTTAAGTTCATAATGCATTGCATCAGGCAGTTTGGATTGATTGGATTACTTGGACGCATTGTCGTCTCTATTTCTATCTCAAATTTTGTTACAAAATAGAAAATTGAGCTAGCTTAACGTGTGCATTGTATTCGTCTCATTCTGAGCTCTAAATCAAAAGTTATGGATGATTTAGTGTGGGCATGTCAAGTTGATCGGCCAGTTAATATGATTATTTTAAACTAATCATTGCTGCTCATTGAGTAAAAGCTTATAAATGAAGCATAATCCATGGCATGACACAGTTTTGGATAGATTGGATTACTTCGATGCTCTTTCGTGTCTATTTGTGTCTCAAATTTTGTTACAATGCAGAAAATTGAGCTAGCTTAACGGGGACATTGGATTCATGTCATTTTGACCTCAAAATCAAACTTACGGACGATTTAGTGCGGATATGTCAAGTTGAGTGGCCAGTTGAAGTGATCATTCTAAACTGATCATTGGTGTTGATTAAGGTAAGGCTTATAAATGAAGCATAATGCATGGCATGACACAGTTTTGGACAGATTGGATTATTTCGATGCTCTTTCGTGTCTATTTCAGTCTCAAATTTTGATTCAATATAGAAAATTGAGTAAGTTTAATGTGGGCATTGGATTCGTGTCATTCTGAGCTCTAAATCAAAACTTATGGACGATTTAGTGCGGACATGTCAAGTTGATCGGCCAGTTAAAGTGAACGTTCGAAACTGATCATTGTTACTCATTAAGTAAAGGCTTATAAATGACGTTTAATGCATGGGTTCACACAGTTTTGGATAGATTGGATTACTTGGACGCTTTGTCGTATTATAGTTCTGTCTCAAATATAGAAAATTGAACTAGCTTAATGTGGGCACCGGATTCGTATCATTTTGAGCTATAAATCAAAAGATGTGGATAATTTAGTGTCGACATGAAAAAATGATCGACTAGTTAAAATAATCATTCTAAACTTATCATTGTTGCTCATTGAGTAAAAGATTATAAATGAAAAATAATGCATGGCACCACGCAGTTTGGGACGGATTGGATTACTTGAATGCTTTGTCGTATCTATTTTTATCTAAAAATTTGTCATAATATAAAAAATTAAACTAGATTAATGTGGGCACTTGATTCGTGTCATTTTGAGCTCTAAATCAAAAGTTACACACGATTTAGTGAGGATATGTCAAGGTGATCGGCCAGTAAAAATGAGCATTCTAAACTGATTATTGGTGCTCATTAAGTAAAGGCTTATGAATGAAGCATAATGCATGGCATCAAGCAGTTTGGATAGATTGGATAACTTGGGTGATTTGTCGTCTCTATTTATGTCTCAAAGTATGCCAAAATATAAAAAATTGAGCTAAATTAACGTGGCCATTGGATTCATGTCATTTTGAGCTCTAAATCAAAAGATTCAAACTATTTAGTGTGGGCATGTCAAATTGATTGGCCAGTTAAAGTGATCATTCTAAACTAATCATTGGTGCTCATTGAGTAAAGGCTTATAAATGAAACATAATGCATGGCATCACACAATTTTGGATAGATTGAATTACTTGGACGCTTTGTTTTATCTGTATGTGTCTCAAATTTTGTTATAATATAAAAAATTGAACTAGCTAAATTAACGTGGTCATTGTATTCGTGTGTTTCTGAGCTCTAGCTAAATTGAAAGTTAAACACGATTTAGTGCGGACATGTCAAGTTGAGTGGACAGTTAAAGTGATCATTCTAAACAGATCATTGGTGCTCATTACGTCAAGGCTTAAAAATGAAGCATAATGCATGGCATCTCACAGTTTGGGATGGATTGGATTACTTGGACAATTTGTCGTATCGGTTTTTGTCTCAAATTTTGTCACAATATAGAAAATTGAGCTAGCTTAATGTGGGCACTGGATTCGTGTCATTCGGAGCTCTAAATAAAAAGTTACGGATGATTTAGTGCAAACATGTCAAGTTGACCGGCAAGTAAAAGTGTTCATTTTAAACTGATCATTGGTGCTCAGTAAGTAAAGGCTTATAAATAAAGCATAATGCATGGCATCAAACAGTTTGGATAGATTGGATTACTTGGGCGCTTTTTCGTCTCTATTTCTGTCTCAAATTATGTGAAAATAGAAAATTAAGCTAGATTAACTTGGGCATTGGATTCGTGTCATTCTGAGCTCTAAATCAAAAGTTATAGACGATTTAGTGCAGACATGTCAAGTTGATCGGCCAGTTAAAGTGATCATTCGAAACTGATTATTGGTGCTCATTGAGTAAAGGATTATAAATGAAGCATAATGCATGGCATCACACAGTTTTGGATATATTGGATTACGTGGACGATTTGTCGTTTATATTTTGTCTCAAATTTTGTTACAATATAAAAAATTGAGATAGCTTAACGTGAGCCTTTGGTTTGTGTACTTTTAAGTTCATAATGTATGGCATCAGGCAGTTTGGATTGATTGGATTACTTGGACGCATTATCGTCTCTATTTCTATCTCAAATTTTCTTACAATATAGAAAATTGAGCTAGCTTAACGTGTGCATTGTATTCGTCTCATTTTGAGTTCTAAATCAAAAGTTATGGATGATTTAGTGTGGGCATGTCAAGTTGATCGACCAGTTAAAGTGATCATTCTAAACTGATCATTAGTGCTCATTGACTAAAGGCGTATAAAGGAAGCATAATGCATGGCATCACAAAGTTTTGGATAGATTAGATTACTTGGACACTTTGTCATATCCATTTCTGTCTCAAATTTTGTTACAATATAGAAAATTAAGCTAGCTTAACGTGGGCATTGGATTCATGTGTTTCTGAGCTCTTTATCAAAAGTTACGGATGATTTAGTGCAGACATGTCAAGTTAATCGGCCAACTAAAGTGATCATTCTAAACTGATTATTGGTGCTCATTAAATAAATACTTATAAATGAAGCATAATGCATGGCATAAAGTGGTTGGATTGATTGGATTACTTGGACGCTTTGCCATCTCTATTTCGGTCTCAAATTTTGTCAAACTACAGAAAATTGAGCTTGTTTACCATATGCATTGGATTCATGTCATTCCAAGCACTAAATCAAAAATTATGGACGATTTAGGGCGGACATGTTAAGTTGATCGGCCATTTAAAGTGATCATTCTAAACTGATCATTGGTGCTCATTAAATAAACGCTTATAAATAAAACATAATGCATGATATCAAGTAGTTTGGGATAGATTGGATTACTTGGATGCTTTGTCGTTGCTATTTCTGTCTCAAATTTTTGTTACAATATAGAAAATTGCTCTAGCTTAACATGGGCATCGGATTCATGTGTTTCTGAGCTCTAAATCAAAAGTTACGGACGATTTAGTGCGTACATGTAGAGGTGATCGGCCAGTGAAAGTGATCATTCTAAACTGATCATTGGTGCTCATTAATTAAAGGCTTATAAATGAAGCATAAAGCATGGAATCACTCAGTTTGGGATATATTGGATTACTTGGACGCTTTGTCATCTCTATTTCTCTCTCAAATTTTGTTAAGAAATAGAGAATTGAGCTAGCTTAACATTGACATTGGATTCGTGTCATTCTGAGCTCTAAATCAAAAGTTACGGATGATTTAGTGCGGACATGTCAAGTTGATTGGCAAGTTAAAGTGATCATTCAAAACTGATCATTGGTGCTCATTAAGTAAAGGCTTATAAATGAAGCCTAAAGAATGGCGCCACGCAGATTGGGATGGATTGGATTACATTGATGCTTTATCGTATCTATTTCTCTCTCGAATTTTGTCACAATATAGAAATTGAGGTAGCTTAACGTGGGCACAGGATTCGTGTCATTCCGAACTCTAAATCAAAAGTTACGACGATTTAGTGCGGACATGTCAAGTTGATCGGCCAGTTAAAGTGATCATTCAAAAGTTTTCATTGGTGCTCATTAAGTAAAGACTTATAAATGAAGCCTAAAGAATGGTATCACACAGTTTGGGATGGATTGGATTACTTGGACGCTTTGTCATATCTATTTTTGTTTCAAACTTTGTCACAATCTAGAAAATCGAGCTAGGTTAACGTGGGCACTGGATTCGTGTCGTTCCGAGCTCCAAATCAAATTTTACGGCATCAAGCAGTTTGGATAGATTGGATTACTTAAACGCTTTTTCATCTCTATTTCTGCCTCAAATTATGTGAAAATATAGGAAATAGAGCTAGCTTAACGTAGGCATTGGATTCTTGTCATTTTGAGCTCTAAATCAAAAGTTATGCGTAGTTTAATGTTGACATGTCAAGTTGATCGGCCAGTTAAAGTGAATATTATAAACTGATCATTGGCGCTCATTAAGTAAACGCTTATTAATGAAGCATAAAGCATGACATCACTCAGTTGGGGATAGATTGGATTACTTGTATGCTTTGTGGTCTCTTTTTTGTCTTAAAATTTTTCAAAAAATAGAGAATTGAGCTGGCTTAACGTGGGCATTGGATTCGTGTCAATCTCAGCTCTGAATCAAAAGTTAGGTACGATTTAGTGCGGACATGTCAAGTTGATCGGCCAGTTAAAGTGATCATTCAAAAGTGATCATTGGTGCTCATTAAGTAAAGGCTTATAAATGAAGCCTAAAGAATGGCATCACGTTGGTTGGATATATTGGATTACTTGGACGCTTTGTCGTATCTATTTCACTCTCAAACTTTGTCACAATATAGAAAATTGAGCTAGCTTAACGTGGGAACTGGATTCGTGTCATTCCAAGCTATAAATCAAAAGATTTAGATGAATTAGTGTGGACATGTCAAGTTGATCGGCCAGTTACAGTGATCATTCTAAAGTGATCATGAGTGCTCATTGAGTAAAGCCGTATAAATGAAGCATAAAACATGGCATCACAGAGTTTCGTATAGATTGGATTAGTTGGACGCTTTTCGTATCAGTTTTTGTCTCAAATCTTGTTACAATATAGAAAATTGAACTACCTTAACATGTGGATTGGATTCATGTGTTTCTAAGCTCTAAATCAAAAGTTACAAACAATTTAATGCGTACATGTAGAGTTGATCGGCCAGAAGAAAATTGAGCTACCTTAACATGGGCATTGGATTCATGTGTTTCTAAGCTCTAAATCAAAAGTTACTAACGATATAGTGCGTACATATAGAGTTGATTGGCCAGTTAAAGTGATCATTCTAAAAAGATCAATGGTGCGCATTAAGTAAAGGCTTATAAATGAGCATAAAGCATGGCATCACGCATTTTGGAAAATATTGGATTACTTGGACGCTTTTTCGTCTCTATTTCTGTTTCATTTTTGTTACAATATAGAAAATGGAGCTAGCTTAACGTGGGCATTTGATTCGTGTGTTTCTAAGCTCTAAATCAAAAGTTATGGATGTTTTAGCACGGACATTTCAAGTTGATCGGCCAGTTGAAGTGATCATTCTAAACTGATCATTGGTGGTCATTGAGTAAAGGCTTCTAAATGTAGCATAATGCATGGCATCACACGGGTTTGGATAGATTGGATTACTTGTATGCTTTGTCGTATCTATTTTAGTCTCAAATTTTGTTACAATATAGAAAATTGAGCTAGCTTAACGTGGGCATTGAATTCGTGTCATTCTGAGCTCTAAATCAAAAATTACAGACGATTTAGTACGGACATGTGGAGTTGATTGGTCAGTTAAAGTTATAGAAAAAAATTGAGCGAGCTTAACATGATCATTTGATTCGTTTGGTTTTGAGCTCTAAATCAAAAGTTACGGACCATTTAGTGCATACATGTCAAGTTGACCGGCCATTTAAAGTGATCATTTTAAACTGATCATTGGTGCTCATTGAATAAAGACTTATAAATGAAACATAATGCATGGCATCAAGCAGTTTGGATTGATTGGATTACTTGGAAGCCTTGTCGTCACTATTTCGGTCTCAAATTAAGTTAAAATATAGAAAATTGAGCTAGGTTAATGTGGGCATTGTATTCGTGTCATTCTGAGCTCTAAATCAAAGGTTAGGTATGATTTAGTGTGGACATGTCAAGTTGATCGACCAGTTGAAGTGATCATTCTAAACTGATCATTAGTGCTCATTGAGTAAAGGTGTATAAATGAAGCATAATGCATGGCATGACACAGTTTTGGATAGGTTAGATTACTTGGACACTTTGTCGTATCTATTTCTATCTCAAATTTTGTTTCAATATAGAAAATTGATCTAGCTTAACGTGGGTATTGGATTCATGTGTTTCTAAGCTCTAAATCAAAAGTTACAGACGATTTAGTGTGGACATTTCAAGTTGATTGGCCAGTTAAAGTGATCATTATAAACTTATCATTGGTGCTCAATAAATAAATGCTTATAAATGAAGCATAATGCATGACATCAAACAGTTTCGATACATTTCATTTCTTGGACGCTTTGTCGTCTCTATTTCTTTTTCAAATTTTTTCAAAATATTGAAAATTGAGCTTGCTTAACGTAGGCATTGGATTCGTGTCATTACGAGCTCTAAATCAAAAGTTATAGACTATTTAGTGCGGATATGTCAAGTTGATCAGCCATTTAATGTGATCATTCGAAATTGATCATTGGTGCTTATTAAATAAAGGCTCATAAATGAAGCATAATGCATGACATCAAGCTGTTTTCAATAGATTGGATTACTTGGATGCTTTGTCGTCCCTACTTCTGTCTCAGATTTTGTCAAAAAATATAGAGAATTGAGCTAGCATAATGTGGGCATTGGATTCATGTCATTCTGAACTCTAAATCAAAAGTTATGGATGATTTAGTGTGGACATGTCAATTTGATTGGCCAGTTAAAGTGATTCTAAAATGATCATTAGTGCTCATTGAGTAAAGGCGTACAAATGAAGCATAATGCACGGCATCACACAGTTTTGGATAGGTTGGATTACTTGGACACATTGTCGTATCTATTTCTCTCAAATCTTGTTACAATATAGAAAATTGAGCTAGCTTAACGTGGGCATTGGATTCATGTGTTTCAAAGCTATAAATCAAAAGTTACGGACGATATAGTGCGTACATGTAGAGTTGATCGGCCATTTAAAGTGATCATTCTAAACAGATCAATGTTGCTCATTAAGTAAAGGCTTATAAATGAAGCATAAAGCATGGCATCACGCATTTTGGGATAGATCGGATTACTTGGATGCTTTGTCGTCTGTATTTCTGTTTCAAATTTTGTTACAATATAGAAAATTGAACTAGCTTAACGTGGGCATTTGATTCGTGTGTTTCTGAGCTCTAAATCAAAAGTTACGGACAATTTAGTGCGTACATGTCAAGTTGATCGGCTAGTTAAAGTGATTATTCAAAACTGATTATTGGTGATCATTAAGTAAAGACTTATAAATAAAGCCCAAAGAATGGCATCACACAGTTTGGGATGGATAAGATTACTTGGACACTTTGTCGTATCTATTTTGGTCTCAAATATAGTTACAATATGGAAAATTGAGCTAGCTTAACATGGGCATTGGATTCATGTGTTTGTAAGCTCTAAATCCAAAGTTACGGGCGATTTAGTGTGGACATGTCAAGTTGATTGGCCTGTTAAAGTGATCATTCTAAACTGATCACTGGTTCTCATTAAATAAATACTTATAAATGAAGCGTAATGCATGGTATCAAGCAGTTTGGATAGATTGGATTACTTGGACGCTTTGTCGTCTCTATTTCTCACTCAAATTTTGTCAAAATATGGAACATTGAGCTTGCTTAATGTATGCATTGGATTCGTGTCATTCCGAGCTCTAAATCAAAAGTTACGAACGATTTCTTGCAGACATGTCGAGTTGATGGGCCATTTAAAGTGATCATTCTAAACTGATCATTGGTGCTCATTAAATAAAGGCTTATAAATGAAGCATAATGCATGGCATCAAGCAGTTTGTGATATATTGGATTACTTGGACGCTTTGTCATCCCTATTTCTATCTCACATTTTGTCAAAAATTAGAGAATTTAGCTAGCTCAACGTGGGCATTGGATTCATATCATTGTGAACTCTAGATCAAAAGTTATGGATGATTTAGTGTGGACATGTCAAATGATCGGCCAGTTAAAGTTATTCTAAACTGATCATTAGTGCTCATTCAGTAAAGGCATATAAATGAAGCATAATGCATGACATCACACAGTTTTAGATTGATTGGATTACTTGGACCTTTTTTCGAATCTATTTCTGTCTCAAATCTTCTTACATTATAGAAAATTGAACTAGCTTAACGTGGGCATTGGATTCATGTGTTTCTTAGCTCTAAATCAAAAGTTACGGACGATGTAGTGCGTACATGTAGAGTTGATCGGCGAGCTAAAGTGATCATTCTAAACTTATCAATGATGCTCATTAAGTAAAGGCTTATCAATGAAGTAAAGCATGGCATCACGCATTTTGGGATATATTGGGTTACTTGGACTTATTGTCGTCTCTATTTTGGTTTCCAATTTTGTTACATTATATGAAAATTTGAGCTACCTTAACGTGGACATTGGATTCGTGTGTTTTTGAGCTCTAGATCAAAAGTTACAAAGGATTTAATGCAGACATGTTGATTTGATCGGCCTGTTAAAATGATCATTCTAAATTGATCATTGGTGCTCATTAAATAAATGCTTATAATTGAAGCATAAAGCATGGCATCAAGCATATTGGGATAGATTGTATTACTTGGACGTTTAGTCGTCTCTATTTCTGACTCAAATTTTATCAAAATACAGAAAAATTGATCTAGCTTAACATGGGCATTGGATTCGTGTCATTCTGAGCTCTAAATCAAAAGTTACACAAGATTTAGTGCGTACATGTGAAGTTGATCAGCCCGTTAAAGTGATCATTCTAAAATGATCATTGGTGGTCATTAAATAATAGCTTAAAATGATCATTGGTGCTCATTGGATTCGTGTGTTTTGAGCTCTAAATCAAATGTTTTGGACGATATAATCCGGACATGTCAAGTTGATCAGTCAGATAAAGTGGTCATTCTAACGTGATCATTAGTGCTCATTGAGTAAAGACTTATAAATGAATTATAATGCATGACATCACACATTTTAGGATAGATTGGATTAATTGGACGCCTTCTTGTCTCTATATCTGTCTCAAATTTTTTCAAAATATAGAAAATTGAGCTAGCTTAACGTGGGCATTGGATTTGTGGAATTCTGAGATCTAAATCAAAAGTTTCGGGTGATTAGTGTGGACATGTCAAGTTGATCGGCCAGTTAAAGTGATCATTCTAAAATGATCATTGGTGCTCATTGAGTAAAGGCTTATAAATGAAGTGTAATGCATGGCATCACGCAGTTTTGGCAAGATTGGGTTGCTTGAACGCTTTTCTGTTTCTATTGCTATCTCATACTCTGTCACAACATAGAAAATTGAGGTAGATTAACGTGGGCATGGGATTCGTGTTATTCGGAGCTCTAAATCAAAAGCTATGCACGAATAGTGCAGACATGTCCAGTTGATCGCCCAGTTAAAGTGATCATTCTAAATTGATCATTTGTGCTCATTCATTAAAGGCTTATGTCTGAACTATAATGCATGACAACACGTAGTTTTGGAAAGATTTGATTACTTAGAGGACTGGTTAAAGCAATTTTAAATGTTAAAATTTATCACACTAAAAACAAATTGAGCTAGCTTAATGTGGGCATTGGACGATTTAGTGCGGACATGTCAAGTTGATCAGCCATTTAAAGTGATCATTGGTTCCGATTGAGTAAGGACATATAAATGAATCATAATGCATGACATCATGCAATTCGGGATAGTTTAGATTACTTCGATGCTTTGTCGTATCAATTTGTGCCTCAAATTTTATCACAATATAGACAATTGAGCTAGCTTAACATGGGCATTTGATTCGTGTCATTCTGAGCTCTAAATCAAAAGTTACGAACAATTTAGTGCAGACATATCAAGTTGACAGCCAGTTAAAGTGATAATTCTTAACTGATCATTGGTGTTCATTGAGTAAATGTTTATAAATGAAGCAACACGCATTGCATCACGCAGTATTGGCTAGATCGGATTACTTGAATGCTTTTTTGTATCTATTTCTATCTCAAATTTTGTCACAATATAGAAAATTTAGGTAGATTAACGTGGGCATTGGATTCGTGTTATTCCGAGCTCTAAATCTAAAGTTATAGACAATTTAGTGCACATGTCTAGTTGATCACCCAGTTAAAGTGATTATTCTAAACTGATCGTTGGTGCTCATTGATTAAATGCTTATAAATGAATCATAATTCATGACATCTCGTAGTTTTGGAAAGATTTGATCACTTGGAGGACTGCTTGAAGCAATATTAATGTTAAAATTTATCACAATATAGAAAATTGAGCTTGTTTAACATGGGCATTGGATTTGTGTCATTTTGAGCTCTAAATGAAAAGTTACGGACGATTTATTGCAGACATGTCAAGTTATTCGACCAGTTAAAGTGATCATTCTAAACTGATCATTGCTGTTCATTGAGTAAAGGCTTATAGATGAAGCATAATGCATGACATCATGCAATTTAGGATATATTGGATTACATGGACGTTTTGTCCTATCTAATTTTGTCTCAAACTTTGTAACAATGTAGAAAATTGAGCTTGTTTAATGTGGGCATTGGATTTGTGTCATTCTGAGCTCTAAATCATAAGTTACGGATGATTTAGTGCGGAGATGTTAAGTTGATCGGCCAGTTAAAGTGATCATTCTTAACTGATCATTGGTGCTTATTGAGTAAATGTTTATAAATGAAGCATAATGGACAGCATCACGCAGTTCGGGATAGATTGGATTAAATGGACGCTTTGTCGTATCTGTTTCTGTCTTAAATTCTGTCACAATATAGAAAACTGAGCTAACTTAACGTGGGCATTGGATTCGTGTCATTCTGAGCTCAAAATCAAAAGTTACATATGATTTAGTGCGGACATGTCAAGTTGATCAGCCAGTTAAAGTGATCATTCTAAACTGATCATTGGTGCTCATTGAGTAAAAGCTTATAAATGAAGCATAATGCATGACATCACGTAGTTCATGATAGATTGGATTATTTGGATGCTTTTTCGTATCTAATTTTGTCTCAAATTTTGTCACGGTACAGAAAATTGAGCTAGCTGACCGTGGGCATTGGATTCGTGTCATTCTAAGCTCTAAATCAAAAGTTACGGATGATTTAGTGAAGACATGTCAAATTGATTGGTCAGTTAAAGTGATCATTTTTAACTGATCATTGGTGCTCATTCAGTAAAGCCTTATAAATGAAGTATAATGCATGGCATCACGTAGTTTTGGCTATATTGGATTAGTTGAACGCTTTTCTATATCTATTTCTGTCTCAAATTTTGTCCCAATATATAAAATTGAGCTAGTTTAATGTGGGCATTGGATTCGTGTTATTCTGAGCTCTAAATCAAAAGTTATGGACAATTTAGTGTAGGTATGTCCAGTTGATCGCCTAGTTAAAGTGATCATTCTAAACTGATCATTGGTGCTCATTGATTAAAAGCCTATAAATGAAGTATAATGAATGACATCACGTAGTTTTGGAAAGATTTGATTACTTGGAGGACTGGTTGATGCAATTTTGGGCATTGAATTGGATTTAGTGCGGACATGTCAATTTTGGGCATTGAATTGGATTTGATTACTTGGAGGACTGGTTGATTTAGTGCAGACATGTCAAGTTGATCGGCCAGTTAAACTGATCATTCTTAACTAATCATTAGTGCTCATTGAGTAAAGGGTTATAAATGAAGCATAATGCATGGCATCACGATCGGGATAGATTGGGTTACATGGGCACTTTGTCGTATCTATATCTATCTTGAATTTTTTCACAATATAGAAAATTGAGCTAGCTTAACGTTGACATTGGATTCGTGTCACTCTGGACTCTAAATCGGAAGTTACTAGTTATTTAGTGCGGACATATTAAGTTGATTGGCCAGTTAAAGTGATCATTCTAAACTGATCATTGGTGCTCACTGAGTAAAAGGCGTAGCAATGAAGCATAATATAGGACATCACGCAGTTCGGGATAGATTGGATTACTTGGACGCTTTATTGTAACTATTTCTGTCTCAAATTTTGTAACAATATAAAAATTGAGCTAGCTTAACGTGTGCATTGGATTCATGTCATTTTCAGCTCTAATTCAAAAGATACGGACATTTTAGTACGGACATGTCAAGTTGATCGACCAGTTATAGTGATCATTCTAAACTAATCATTGGTGCTCATTGAGTAAATGGCTTACAAATGAAGCATAATCCATGGCATCACACAGTTCGGGATAGATTGGGTTACTTGGACACTTTGTCGTATCAATTTCTGTTTAAAGTTTTTCACAACATAGAAAATTAAGCTAGCTTAACGTGGACATTGGATTTGTGTTAGTCTGAGCTCTAAATCAAAAGTTACAGACGATTTAGTGCGGACATGTCAAGTTGATCGGCCAGTTAAAGTTATCATTCTAAACTGATCATTGGTGCTCATCGAGTAAAGGCTTATAAATGATGCATAATATGACATCACGCAGTTCAGGATAGATTGGATTTCTTGGATGCTTTGTCCTATATATTTCTTTCTCAAATTTTGTCACAATGTAGAAAATTGAGCTAGCTTAACGTGGGCATTGGATTCGTCACATTCTGAGCTCTAAATCAAAAGATATGGACAATTTAGTATGGACATGTCAAGTTGACTGGCAAGTTAAATTGATCTTTCTAAACTGATCATTGGTGCTCATTGAGTAAAGGCTTATAAATGATGCATAATGCATGACATCACGCAGTTCGGGATAGATTGGATTACTTGGACGCTTTGTCGTATCTATTTCTGTCTCAAATTTTGTCACAATATAGAACATTGAGCTAGCTTAACGTGGGCATTGGATTCGTGTCATTCTGAGCTCTCAATAAAAAGATACGGACGATTTAGTGCGGACACTTCAAGTTGATCGGCCAGTTAAAGTGATTATTCTAAACTGATCATTGGTGCACATTGAGGAAAGGCTTATAAATGAAGTATAATGCATGACATCACGCATTTCTGGATAGATGGGATTACTTGGACGCTTTGGCGTATATATTTATGCCTCGAATTTTGTCACAATATAAAAAATTGAGCTAGCTTAAGGTTGGAATTAGATTCGTTTCATTCTGATCTCTGAATCATAAGTTACGGACTATTTAATGCGGACATGATAAGTTGATATGCCAGGTAAAGTGATCATTCTTAACTGATCATTGGTGCTCACTAAGTAAAGTATTATAAATGAAGTATAATGCATGACATCACGTAGTTCGGAATAGATTAGATTACTTAGATGCTTTGTCGTACCTATTAGTGTCTCAAATTTTGTCACATAGAAAACTGAGCTAGTTAGCGTAGGCATTGGATTCATGTAATTTTGAGCTATAAATCAAAAGTTAAGGACAATTTAGTGCACACATGCCAAGTTGATTGGCTAATTAAAGGGATCATTCTTAACTGATCAATGATGCTCATTGAGTAAAGGCTTATAAATGAAGAATAATGCAAGGCATCACGCAGTTCAGGAAAGATTGGATTACAAGGATGCTTTGTCGTATCTAGTTCTGTCTCATATTTTATTAAAATATAGAAAAATTGAGCTAGCTTAACGTGGGCATTGGATTCGTGTCATTCGGTGCTCTAAATCAAAAGTTACGGACGATTTAATGCGAACATGTTAAGTTAATCAGCCAGTTAAAGTGATTATGCTTAACTGATCATAGTGCTCATTGAGTAAAGACTTATAAATGCAGCATAATGCATGACATCACGCAGTTTGGGATAGATTAGATTACATGGACGCTTTGTCCCATCTATTTCTGTCTCAAATTTTATCACAATATAGAAAATTGAGCTAGCTTAACGTGGGCATTGGATTGATGCCATTTTGTGCTCTATATCAAAAGTTACGAATGATTTAAATTGGACATGTTAAGTTGATCGGCTAGTTAAAGTGATCATTCTAAACTGATCATTGGTGCTCATTAAGTAAAAGCTTATAAATAAAGTATAATGCATGACATCACACAGTTCGGGATAGATTAGATTACTTGACGCTTTGTCGTATCTATTTGTCTTAAATTTTGTCACAATATAGAAAATTGAGCTAGCTTATTGTGGGTATTGGATACTTGTCATTCGGAGCTCTAAATCAAAAGTTACAGACGATTTACTGTGGACATGTCAAGTTGATCGGCCATTTAAAGTGATCATTCTAAACTGATCATTGGTGCTCATTAAATAAAGGCTTATAAATGAAGCATAATGCATGGCATCAAGCAGTTTGTGATATATTGGATTACTTGGACGCTTTGTCATCCCTATTTCTATCTCACATTTTGTCAAAAATTAGAGAATTTAGCTAGCTCAACGTGGGCATTGGATTCATATCATTGTGAACTCTAGATCAAAAGTTATGGATGATTTAGTGTGGACATGTCAAATGATCGGCCAGTTAAAGTTATTCTAAACTGATCATTAGTGCTCATTCAGTAAAGGCATATAAATGAAGCATAATGCATGACATCACACAGTTTTAGATTGATTGGATTACTTGGACCTTTTTTCGAATCTATTTCTGTCTCAAATCTTCTTACATTATAGAAAATTGAACTAGCTTAACGTGGGCATTGGATTCATGTGTTTCTTAGCTCTAAATCAAAAGTTACGGACGATGTAGTGCGTACATGTAGAGTTGATCGGCGAGCTAAAGTGATCATTCTAAACTTATCAATGATGCTCATTAAGTAAAGGCTTATCAATGAAGTAAAGCATGGCATCACGCATTTTGGGATATATTGGGTTACTTGGACTTATTGTCGTCTCTATTTTGGTTTCCAATTTTGTTACATTATATGAAAATTTGAGCTACCTTAACGTGGACATTGGATTCGTGTGTTTTTGAGCTCTAGATCAAAAGTTACAAAGGATTTAATGCAGACATGTTGATTTGATCGGCCTGTTAAAATGATCATTCTAAATTGATCATTGGTGCTCATTAAATAAATGCTTATAATTGAAGCATAAAGCATGGCATCAAGCATATTGGGATAGATTGTATTACTTGGACGTTTAGTCGTCTCTATTTCTGACTCAAATTTTATCAAAATACAGAAAAATTGATCTAGCTTAACATGGGCATTGGATTCGTGTCATTCTGAGCTCTAAATCAAAAGTTACACAAGATTTAGTGCGTACATGTGAAGTTGATCAGCCCGTTAAAGTGATCATTCTAAAATGATCATTGGTGGTCATTAAATAATAGCTTAAAATGATCATTGGTGCTCATTGGATTCGTGTGTTTTGAGCTCTAAATCAAATGTTTTGGACGATATAATCCGGACATGTCAAGTTGATCAGTCAGATAAAGTGGTCATTCTAACGTGATCATTAGTGCTCATTGAGTAAAGACTTATAAATGAATTATAATGCATGACATCACACATTTTAGGATAGATTGGATTAATTGGACGCCTTCTTGTCTCTATATCTGTCTCAAATTTTTTCAAAATATAGAAAATTGAGCTAGCTT
The DNA here is from genome assembly GCA_018901935.1 of Pugionium cornutum. Classification (NCBI taxonomy): domain Eukaryota; kingdom Viridiplantae; phylum Streptophyta; class Magnoliopsida; order Brassicales; family Brassicaceae; genus Pugionium; species Pugionium cornutum. Next base: position 27,901,356 of record CM032163.1, read on the forward strand.
AACGTGGGCATTGGATTTGTG